>NW_019291847.1:39403-65985 GCF_000500325.1 Leptinotarsa decemlineata | reverse complement strand
AGGCGCTGTTGCCAATATGTGAATTAGAAACAAGTCCCTTTAAACATTAAAACCCAACATTTGAAACATCAATTTGAATACTTTTCGAAGTGAATTTGAAAAACTCATTAATTAAACTCAGCTTTATTTTGTTCAAACTTGCATTTGCTGTAATAACCCAAATTGAGGAACATTCCCCATTGGTAATTGGGAGAAACTTTAAAAATAGGTGAAATGATGGATCAGGTAAAATGCATTCATTATTCTCTAGTTTCATGAGTTGTTTCTAGAAATGTTAAGGCAATGAATTTATCGTGTAGTAATTATGACGCGTGACGCAGAATTTGTTCAGTCAGTATGTTGAGATTTTTCGAAGGCTTTCGACTGTGTGGATCACGAAATACTATTGTGGAAGCTTCCCTACTACGGCTTCAGGGCAGTGATACTGAGCTGGTTCAGCTCTTATTGGTCAGGTCGTAGTCAGATGGTGGAAACAACTCATCGCTCAGAAATTGGGAAAATACGTAATGGTGTGCCTCTAGGTTCAATACTAGGGCCAACTTTGTTTCTCATCTACCTCAACGATTTGACAAGTATAAATAACTCAGGAAAATTCATACTATTTGCAGACGATACTAACATTTTTTGGCAATCGGGCAATGCGAAAGATTTAACTAAAATCATATCCATCGATATGATGAAAGTAAAGAATTGGTGTGATTCAAATCGCCTGTCTCTAAATATTTCGAAAACTAACATAGTAGGTTTCCGATATGAATTAGACAATATACCCATTGGGAATTGAGAGCAAAAGTAGCTTAAAATATTTAGGAGTAGGTACATTACGATAGAAAACTAAAATTTGAGGACCATATTTATGCCATGTGTAGTAAAGTGTCGTCTGGTTGTTATGCAGTCAGAGTAGTCGCAAATGAACTTGGTTTAACAGCAAGACTATATATTTTTCTCTGGTGGAATCTCACCTGAGATATGGAATTCGATTATGGGGCGTATGTAGTGGTTATCTACTACAAAATATTTTAAATTTGCAAAAACGAGCCGTAAGATATATGTGCAATTCCAAAAGTACAGACTCTTGTAGATTACTCTTCAACACTCATGGAATTCTAACGGTGATTTTTATCTTTGTAATGGAAATAGTTTGTTTAATTGAAAAATATTCGAACACATTTCAATCTTCACCAACCCATTATGTGACAAGGCAATCCAACAACATCAAATTATCAATACTAACGACATCAGGCATAAAGGATTCCATTGTCTATAATGGTTGTAAAGTGTTCAACCACTTGCCAAAAATATAACAGAAATGAAGCTTTACAATGCTTCAGAAAGGCTGTGAAAGGTATTTTAAGTGATAGACCATACAATAATATATAAAAATGTTATAATGATAATTAAAAAAAAATCTTATTTGTTTATTATTTCCCAGTATCCTGTATGACTTATATACATATACAAACTGATTTTATGTATTAAGTGAAAATTGATCAATTTAAATGCACTTTGTTTTTACATAAAAACTGTATTATATTTAAATGCACTTTGTTTTTACATAAAAACTGTATTATAGATTGAGTGAAACTTTTTGTACAAGATTACTCTTATAACAATAAATTATATTCTCTCTCTATCTCTCTCTCTGTCTCTCAGCATTGTGATGCCTGAAGATGCCGTTGTATAGCGAAACGCGTGTCACGGTTTCATAAACTTTCGAATGATTAATAATAAGTGATTAATTTGGAATTAGGTTTTCCACACAGCTTTCGCTTCTTATTTCAGTTTCTTCGAAAATTTTCAGTTTAATTATCTTCATACATACAAACGTATGTCACCGTAATATCCTGGTTACTTAGATGTGATATAGCCGCAATATAACTGATTTTTTTCTGGATATTAGGTATGTGTTTCCCGGAAAACGTGAGGGTTGGTGTCACTCGAATCACTGCAATTTTGTCTGTGAACATTGCCGTTTAAAAAAAATATACATTCGTCACTAAAACAAATATTGTGGAGATAGGTAGGATGCCTTGCAATGATTTGCGTCATGATTTCGCAGAATTCTGTTCTTCGATCAGGGTCATCTTCAGTTAATTGGTGTACCATTTTAATTTTGTATGGATGATCCCTATTCCTCTTCAAAAGTCTCCCCACAGTAAAAGGAGACACCTCACAGACATTCGCGACGGAATAAGTAGACTGTTTAGGATTTATTACCATCTCACCAATTATTTGTACTTGCTGTTCTTTCGTAATGGACGGATGACCTGGGGGCTTTTTGTTATGTACACCACCGGTAGTTGCGTCCTACAGATAGGACGATTCGGAAAATGTTCATTGAACATCCTTTCGTTCTCGTGAAAGTTACGGGTCGCACCGTAGATAAAAATGGCTTCAATTTTTCCTTCCAATGGACGAGAATGAACCATTTTAGAGATTGTTGACGTGGTACCTTTCAACTAGTAAAACCGATAACTAAATGAGAATATTCTAACTGAACAATGATGTTCATTGTCGTACTGACATTTTTTGTCGTTTTTATAAACAAACTTCACAAACTTAACAAACCTCATCGGGTTGTTGGAATCGCCATATGTCAGATAAAAAGGAATATTTCTAGAAAATCGATATTAATGTGTTTGTCTTCAGGAAATTATTAGATGTTCCGCCGAGTTCCGTGGTGGCCGTGGTAGTGGACGGACGTGCTGATAACGTCTAAAAAACTGATGAATAAGTGGCCCCCTTTATTTACGCCGGTAACCAGGCCGGGGTTGTTCGGATAACCACGAAAAGGGGGCTATATATGTGAAAAATTATCAAAAGGTCTCCCAAGTAGGAGGGGACTTCAAAAAATCAAATTGTTTTTATGTTAGAAAAAAATAAGTGGCAGCATTGTTTTGTGCAAGACCGCTGCGCCCCCCGACGAAGCTTCTGTTAAACAACAGGAGAAGCATTGGTCATATGCGCCTGAAGATAGGAAGCAACGGCCATCTAAAATAGAGAAAGAGAGAAAAGTTCCGCCATTTTGTAGTAGTTGAAGTTATCGACTTCATATTCTAGGTTTGTGAAGTATTCATCAGGAGCTTCAAAATGATGTCTCGAAAGACCTCCCTTTTCATTTAATTTGTTTTTCCCAGATGGCGCCCACTCGCCATCTTGAAAGTTTCATCTGTCAATTTAACTTCAAAATGAAGTATTCATGCGTTAATTCCATTATTTCAAATTTCAATTTTTTGAGTTGACCCGTTCAAAAAATGAAAGGGGAGGGCATTAAAGAAGTGCACTCACTCTATATTCATCAGTTTCTATAATGCCCTTTCAAAGTAGTCTCCCTCAGATATGATATACTTGTGCCAGTGTTCTTTTCAATATTTGAAGCAGTTCTGCTATGCACTACTTTCTATCTCCTCAATCGTCGCAATAAGCCGTCCTTTCATGGGTCTCTTCAATCTTGGAAACAGGAAAAAGTCGCAGGTGGCCAAATCTAGTATATACGGTGGCCGAGGCATCATTACGGTGTTTTTTGGTCAAAAAATTACGAACAAACATTGACGAGTGGGAAGGTGCATTATTGGTGCATAATTTCAAGATGATACACTTTATTGACCGTACGACCATGTGGCAAGAGCTTCTGATGCACAACGCCACGGTAATAGAAAATACAGTGAGCAAAAACTTGACATTTGTTCGAACTTTTTTTTTTGGTCTTGGCTCTCCTGTGCTCTCCTATTGGACGATTGGACTTTGGTATCGATGTCATAATGATATACCCATGATGCGTCACCAGTTATAACTCTTTCAACAAAAAAATGGATCGCCGTTAACGTCATTTAACAATTTCTGAGCGATACTTATGCGACGGTTCTTTGGTCAAAATTCAGCAATAAACTAAACATGCTAAACATCTGAAACTGTAAACATATGTTCGGGACGAGTGTACCAACATAAAAAATGGCTAATTGAATGTACGCAGCCCGCGAAATTTGAACATTAACCTTATTTTTTGAACAGACCTCGTTAGTATATCCCATCCAGGGATTAATGCATATTTACGTTCGGAACTCTGATTTAATATTTGCACGAATTTTCTGTAGTAATGTTATCTATTCTATAAAAATGCTCTATTGTATCCAAAGCTTCATTATTGAATTGAAATATGATGTTCAAACAAGGGAATGAATAGGTAGTGTTTTGTGGGACATTCTTTGTACCGAACATGGATCACAGTGAGAAAATCGAAAGAAAAATTCATCCCAGAGAGAGAGCTAATGTGTTCTCTCTCTTAACTTTTCTGTGAGTATGAAAATTTCGAATATTCATTCATTGGGTTAATACGCATTGTTCATCATTTATATCTGCTCGGTATATTCCAGCTCCCGTTCCATGTTTGGTCTTCGATCCATCTGTATACCAGGTGTTTTTTCCAGGATGACTAATGGTCTTCCACTCTTCACTGCTTATGATTTTGGCCGTGAAGTTTGTGTTAAAGGTGTACTTCGGTGTCATGTGGTCCGTGCAATATGCAATATGTGTCCGAAATTTCTGTTCGGACGATCTTTTGTAGTTTGGTGAGTTTTCCAGTCTGAATTGGCCCATCCTGGCCTCCCCCATCATCACAAAGTGTAAAGGAGGTAGATTCAGGACTGTCTCCAATGCAGCTGTTGGGGTAGTTCTCATTGCTCCCGTCATTCCCAAATATGCAAGTGTTTGCACTTCGCCTAGTTTGTTGGTAGCGGTCGCCTGCTTCATCTTTGGCCACCAGACCAGAGAGGCGTATGTTATCATGGGTTTAACCACCATCATGTATACCCAATATACCCCGATGTTTTTTCATAGGTGCGCCTGGCGAGCATCAGTGCTACCTCCGCTTTCATTTTTATCCTGTTCAAGTGTTGGTTCCAGGTCAGTTTGGAATCTAGAATTACTCCCAGAGATTTAACCTCCCCCGGCACTTGTATTTCTTCACCTCGAAGTTTCAGAGGTCCGAGACCCTCCGTTTTAGTCCTCTTGTCGATTTGGATGGGCTTATGTTAAGCCTTTCTTCTTCGGTTCATCTTCTTATAATATTCAGCGCCTGCTGCATGCATCCCTTCACTACATTATTGTATTTACCCTGGACAAGATGACTAAGTCGTCTGCATAGCCCAGTGCTTTCCACATAGTATGAGGCATAACTCCAATATAACTCTGGTTTGACCCGTTTGCAGAAGGTTATGGTAAATTACACAAGCCGCTGAACATCATACAGTAACCATGGGCTTTTTTGGTGGGTTTTCGCCATTAGGAAGTGCCTAGGTGGCACTTCACTAGCCTTAACGTCTAATTTTGTTGTAGAGGATTCACTTTTCATCACACGTGACGATCCGATCCAAAAAAAGATCGTTTTGGTTGCGCAAAAAGTAAAAAAGAGCAGACTTCGAAACGTGACAATTTCTGCAGACCTTTCAAATCGTGGGGTACCCATTTTTCGAGTTCTTCAACCTCCTCAATACGATTCAAACCATCAAAACCGAGTGGGAGCTGACGCCCAGTTCTTCTGCCATCCCACGCACCGTTGGGTCAGTCTCCACCAGCATCCTCAAAGCTAGCCATAAAAAAGTTTCAATAGAAATAATGGATCGATAGTCCGGTACATGCTACATGCTACCGTATCGTTGAAGAGGTGTAAAAAACTTCTAGTGGCCTATATGTTGGTGGTGACGGGCATTTGATTAGTTTTAGCTGTAAAATTTCACCTTGTTCCTATCCTCGAAGTACCGGGTCACGACGAATATTGACAGGTACGACAAAGACACGAAACTAGTTCATGACATAATAACGAAGAAGAAACGTCGTCGCTCAAAGGGACCTATGTGATCAGAATTCCAGGAACTTGTGAACTAAAAGTAGACACCACTATTCTACAGACAAAAAAGAAACCATAATTTCGTCGGTATTAATTTGTGGTCAATATTCCTGTACATCGTTATGACCTGTCTCGCAACATACCTGATCTCAGTTCAACTAATAAAGAAACTTGGACCGCCCAGAAGAATTATACAGGACCCCGATACGGAAAATCAGTGTATACCTTTGAAAGTATTAAGATTAGAAATCAGGTTTGAATAATCAACCCTAATTTTTAAGGGGAGGGGAGGTGTTATGTACGGAATACTGATGATATAGTCAAGGTCATTTCCCGGAGCGCATTTATATCAAGTATTTCACGCTGGATACCAATAATTCAATAGATTTTGTAATTCTATCCAAGTTTGCCCGATATTGTAAATATAATAATAATAATAATCGTCTTTATTGTTTCCCAGCTGTAGTTACATACAAATATTTAGATAAATCACAGAGCTAGTTGCTGATATAACAAAAGGCGAAGTTAAACTCAGTTAGCAGGGCCGTCGCCATGTGGGAGCCTTCCCCCTGCTTTTTCGACTTGGGAAAAAGTTGGTAAATTTTGGGTCATGAAGATAGAAAAAAATGATAGTAAAAATATGAATAGAAATTAAAAAAAATAAAAATGAGAGAAAAGAAAAGAGAGATGATAAGAAAAGGGAAAGAACCAGGAGAAGGTTGGAATTTTCCAACATGCATAACTTGAAGAAAATTTTGTGTTGTTTGAAATCTTCGAAAAAGTTTAATTTCTTCCAAGTAAGAAAAGAGTCCTGAACAGTCCTCATATTTTGAAGTGACAATTTTACAAAATTCCCAACTTTTCGCTGTTATTCCGACTTGGAAAAGTTGGGAAATTTCGGGCCGTGAAGATAGAAAAATTAATAGTAGAAAACAATAAGCACAATATTATTTAGGTGTTGGTTCCTTTCATTTGTATTGAATATGGTGGATATGGTGGAAGACCAAGGACCTTGATCCAAAGTAGAATAATTCCCATTATTATTTTTATAATCACCAATATTTATTTTTGTTTGTGCATACCCTAACGGGCATAAGCATTCAGCCAATCTTTGGATAGCTAAGTAAGAAAACTAATATATTATAGTAGTAACTGATCCTTAAGCTAAGAAAAAAGAAAGTACCTAATACATGAAAAAATGGGATTGTTCAAATATCTATTATGATGCTGGAGAAGATGTCCATTACTGAGACTTGTTCTGCTCTCAAAATGATGAAAAATGTATAGGGTTGGGAAGTTTATACTTAAAGTTGGCTTTCGAACAGAAGGAGTTTGAATATTTTCCGTAAAACAGAAAGTTCTGAATTTCTTATTACTTTTGGTAACAGGTTAATTACTTGGCATAGGTATATTATAGCTAAAAGATCGCTTGAAAAATTCAATTTAAAAATTAGGTGGGGTGAAAGTACCCTTAAATCTGATGTTCAGATTCGATCAGAGTCGATTATAACTTTTGCATTCATTTGTGGGTTGTTTTCCGACGATTCTTTTTTGATCCGAAAAGGATGATTTTCGATTTAGCGGCATTTAGTAGCAGACAGTGAACTCTTGCCAACTCAACAAATGACTCGAGATAATTGTTAATGAGTGTACATGCGTTTTCTACACCTTGAGGGAGAAATCTGTGATAGAGTTGAGTGTCATCAGCATAAAGGTTCTAGACTACGCAACATGTTTCATGAATAAATTGTAAACAATAGTGGACCCAATATTGAACCCTGTGGCACACCTCACCTAAGTTTTAGATAGTTTGAATAGATTCCACCCTGACACACTTTTTGTTCCCTGTTTTTGATGTAACATTCAACATTCAATCGAATCTTTGGCTTTGACATTACTGGTAAAATATAATTGTAACTCAACTTTGACTTTTTCGGAGAGAGTTTCATTTTTTAAAAATCGATTTCGAAAGCTCCCAAACTTAGTTCGCGCTCACGAAGAAAGACAAAGAGTATGCAGCAAAACAAATATCTATGAATATATGTATCCGGTTTTAGACCATGACTAAGTTCTATTACACAGCCATTTTTGTCATGTTTTGTTAGAAATATAAATGTAATAATAGAAATTAATATGGCATTACTCCAAAATTGAGTGTTTATTTGTCATTGAAAATCAATGACATTATTGAAAATGTTTGTTTACTGTGAGTAAATGGGATATTCTTTCCTAACTTGAATGTGTTTGGTAGCTACAAACCTGTGTCAAAAAACTCGTTTCATGTGCAGTGAATAAACTGTTTATCGGTGGAAACGAACATAATTTATTCCAAGATAATCCCTTGACAATCTTCATTTTTGTTTAGGTACACCAGAAAAATATTTTCTTCTGGATTTAAGAAAGATCTTGAAGATGACGACCTGTACAATGTCACTAGGGACTGTAAATCGAGGAAGTGCGCCGATAAACTGGAACATTCATTGAAAAATGAGCAAAGGAGATCGAAACCATCTACTTACAGGGCCATGTGGCATACCTATGGCATCAAGTATATCAGCTTAGGGTTAATTAATTTGATTATGCATTTAGTGAGAGAGTAAGTATATTTTTACTGCTAAAGTTTATTGATGTGGTTGTTCTGTGGCTGTTTTCAGGAAAATTTGTTGAAAACTTTTCTATATTTCTCAATAAAAATATCTTTGTTCTTAATCTCATATGTCAATTTGAGTTGAGGTACTTTCAGAATTCCTTTGTTCAATGTTATGGTTGATTTTTGGCATATTGTATAGAAGAACCTTTGCCTGATCTAGCAGTAATAAAAATAGTGAAGCCGACCAACCATTAGACTTTTGATCGTGATCATTTCGGTAGATTCATTTCATTAAAAACATTACACTTGTGGAGACTTGGCCTTTGGACGTCTGTACCGCATCCGGAACTTATTACCTCTGTTACTTTGGCAATAAAGTTCAGCAATATTTCGTATTTTCTATTCTCTTTCCCGAAACAGTGAAAAATGTATTTTGAAGGCATCATGAATATTTATTTGATGAAACTGATTACTCCTAGATCAAAACTTTCTATATCCAAAATGAATTACATCATTTTCCTATTCAACATCAATCCTGCTTTTACCGAATAGAAATGGAACCCGAGTTCATCCAAAAACGGACATTTCGAGTACCTCAGGATAACCTTTGGTCTAAAAAACACCCCCTCAATATTTCAACTGGCAACTGGTAATGTTCTGTGACCTCCAAAATAGTTCTACTATATAAATTATAGTTTAAGCTTCAAAAACGTTTTCAAGTCGAGACCCTCTCCTCACGATTACACATCTGTAAGATTGACAGACAATGGAGGGACGATAGTGAATTGGTTTGCGTCAATTGTTCGTTCTACTCATTTGATCGACTTCTGTTTGGAATTGTGGATCGAGTCCGATGGCTGTACGATCAATGTCAACTAAGTGTCGTCTAATCCTTGCTAGAGATCACACGTTAAAAAATAAAACCACAGTAATCTTCAACTCCTGAGGGTTATCATTTGTGGGAGGGCGCAAATAGATTACCTTGAAAACATATTTAAATAGAATGAAAACTCAAAACATGAATGTCAATAATAAATAAAGTGGCCCATTGCAAAGCTAAGCCGAATGAGACTCATCTCGTGTCTTTCTCTGCCGTGTTCACTGTAGGTTCAACTATTTGGCGTTGAAGCTTGACTTTGCAACAAACCAATTTGCTAAGCCTCGTTTATCATTGACGTTCGTCGATCACATAGACTGCGTCGTGGTATGGGAAGATGCCCTCACTTTTCCTCACATAGGCCTATCTTTTAAGGATAATTCAGACCAGCAATGCATTCATAGTTCAGGCTAGCATCAATGATGAAATTTAAGGCGGGTCGAAACGACGCTGTCTGGTATTGGAACGAATGTTTTTTCTGGGCTCTATTATGGTAATACTCTAGACAGTGACGAAATATGACCCAATTTTCGAAAATTTGAAACAGTCCATAAGATAGAAGGTTTATAAGAATTGACAGAATCAACAAAATATTTCAATAAATTAAGCATTCAGCAATTTCTCTTCCTATCACCAATGGAAACATTACCCTCATACGTTCATTTGGAGTTCACCATATTTCTAATTGGCTTTTACTGTGTCAAATACATCAGAGGAAAGATTTCCTGTCATTTTTGTTATTGTCGAACGGTTTGATGTTGAACATTTGTTGTCAATACTTAATGTATTTTCAATACCTTTCAGGAAATGTTGTGAATGTGATTACCAAGGATGTCTCACAGTTTGGAGGCGCCGTTTGGTTATTCAATGATCTTTGGACGGCAGTCATTCAGATGAATTTTGTCTCCTACCTCATATACAAGAAAATTGGTATCTCCTCTTTTGTAGGAATATCAATGTTGTTATCACTAATACCTCTACAAAGTGAGTATTTATGATCAGTGGATATTGAGGTTCAAATCAGATACGTTATTTTCAATTTGATTTCATCAATTATATGAAAGTCGTTCATTTTGAAGTCAATTGAAAGGTTTTCTGTGTGATATAAACATCCCCTAATTGATTTCTTCAATTTTTTAGTTTACATTGCGTCAATCTTGAAGAAAATCAGACTAAAAATAAACAAGAAAACGGATGATAGATTACAAAAAACTCAAGAGGCTTTGTCTACGATCAGAACTATCAAAATGTACACATGGGAGAAAATCTTCGGGCGTAATATTGAAGAATCTAGAAAGTAAGTGATCTCATTTTCTGTTCTCGAGTCACTATTGGCACTGTTGGCGGACTTTTATTTAGAAGTATTCAAGATAAACAATCTTACAGTACATTATATCTGCATGTGAGTCTAACGGTATAGGCAGCGCACGCATATACTGACCAAAATTACACAAAATTTTCGTTAATTGTACCCTATATATTATTCTTATGTTCAAGCTGAATTCATGTAAAGTTTCACGACAATCCGTTCAGTCGTTTAGGCGTGAAAGATCCACAAACATACATACATCCATCCTCACAAACTTTAACATTTATATTAGTATCGATATCCAGAAATATCAAGATCACAATCTCAACTTATTCGTATAATGAAACATTTATCATTCGAATGTTACCGTTATTCTGAATTTTAATTAAATCGAAAAGAATACGGAATATATTCGTGATGCATCTAGCGGCGTCAAGTAGGTAGGCTTTTGTTGATAAATACGAGCTTAGTCATCCAAAAATTGTATTTTCAACAGATGTTTATGGTGAAATTTCTCATTATTTCTCGTTCATTTCAGAATTGATATTTCTTTCTAATGTCGATGCATTCAACTGAGAATATTTCAGAAAATGATTTTTAGGAATACCACCCGACCTAAAAACTCTCTCAGATGAATGTTCATTTTTGAACCCAAACTTTGTTATTTTTGAGCATCACCGATCAAGCAAGCAGCAAACCTCTTGGTTCTATCAAGCTATTGACTCTCAGGTATTGCTAAATAACAAAACTTTCGTTAGAAAATGGAGATTCATCGATAAAATTTTGAGGTCTTCAGGTATGAATTTTTCCCTTGATGAGTGAGAAGTTATATGTTGAGGCACATAAACTTTTGCTTGGAGAAGAGAGTTTTCCCAAGTATATGGAAGCAGTCTATCGTGGTACCAATACCCAAAATTAAAGAACCTGAGGAATTCAAAGACTTGCATCCTATAAGTCTTCTTCCACTTCTTCCTAAAATTTTGGAAAAGGCTATTGCTCAACAGTTGAGAAACCACCTTCACAACAACAATGTACTTTCAATTATGCAATCTGGTTTCAGACCAAACTATAGCTGTGCTACAGCTTTATTGAACATATTAGATTCTTCAATTTTTTAGTTTACATTGCGTCAATCTTGAAGAAAATCAGACTAAAAATAAACAAGAAAACGGATGAGAGATTACAGAAAACTCAAGAGGCTTTGTCTACGATCAGAACTATCAAAATGTACACATGGGAGAAAATCTTCGGGCGTAATATTGAAGAATCTAGAAAGTAAGTGATAGAGGGTTTTACTGTTGATTTTCGATAACCAAATCCTGCACTGAAGATCTCATTTTCTGTTCTCGAGTCCAACCGTATAGGTGGCGCATGCCAAGATAGCTCTCGGGGAGCAAGAATTTTTCCGATTTACTTTATACTTATCGCTATATTCTGACCAAAATTACACAAAGCTTTTGTTAATTGAACCCTATATATTATTCTTACGTACAAGCTGTATTCATGTGAAGTTTCATGACAATCCGTTCAGTCGTTTAGGCGTGAAAGATCTACAAACATACATACATCCATCCTCACAAACTTTAACATTTATGTTAGTATCGATATCCAGAAATCTCAAGATCATAATCTCAACTTATTCGTGTAATGAGACATTTATAATTCGAATGTTACCGTTATTCTGAATTTTGATTAAATCGAAAAGAATACGGGATGTATTCGTGATGCCTCTAGCGGCGTCAACAGATGTTTATGCTGAAATTTCTCGTTATTTCTCGTTCAGAATTGATATTTCTTTCTAATGTCGATGTATTCAACTGAGAATATTTCAGAAAATGATTTTTAGGAATACCACCCGACCTAAAAACTCTCTCAGATGAATGTTAATTTTTTAAACCCAAACTTTGTTATTTTTGAGCACCACCAATCGAGCAACCAGCAAACCTCTTGGTTCTATCAAGCTATTGACTCTCAGGTATTGCTAAATAACGAAACTTTCGTTAGAAAATGGAAATTCATCGATAACATTTTGAGGTCTTCAGGTATTGAGGTGATGAGTGCGAAGTTATATGTTGAGGCACATAAACTTTTGCTTGGAGAAGAAAGTTTTCCCAAGTATATGGAAGCAGTCTATTGTGGTACCAATACCCAAAATTAAAGAACCTAAGGAATTCAAAGACTTGCGTCCTATAAGTCTTCTTCCACTTCTTCCTACAATTTTGGAAAAGGCTATTGCTCAACAGTTGAGAAACCACCTTCACAACAACAATGTACTTTCAATTATGCAATCTGGTTTCAGACCAAACTATAGCTGTGCTACAGCTTTATTGAACATATTAGATAATATCGTCGCAGCATCGGATGAAGACGAAATCACTGTCCTACTATTGATCGACTTCAGCAAAGCTTTTGATACATTGAATCATCAACTACTTCGATCTATATTACATTATAATGGACTTTCTCGAAGCACTTTGAAATTTTTTTATTCATATCTTTCACATAGACAACAAATTGTTATAGTGGAGAACCACATGTCAGATTTCGAAAATACTTCTTCAGGTGTCCCACAGGGTTCAATCCTTGGACCTATCCTCTACATAATTTACACCTCCCATTTGACAAACTGTTTGAAAAAACTAAAATATCATATGTATGCCGATGATACACAGTTGTATTATTCTTTTACTCCTGACAGCAAAGCGAAAATATCATTAATGAGGATTTCAATCACTTCGTGAATGTATCGAAGAAGTTATTGATTCCAAATGCTCTGTGGTTGTATTTGGAAGGGAAGTCACAAGGTCGAAACTTAGCGATCTGATCGTAAACATTGATGACACTGTTTTACCGGTTGTAAATCAGGTTAATAATCTAGGAGTTTTTATCGATGATGAACTCGAATTCAAAAAACATACTTCAACATTGATCCTAAGAGCATTTGGGAAAATGAAAGTATTATACCCTCATAGGCATGTCTTGAGCCTAAAAACCAAATTACTCATTTGTGATTCGTTGATACTATCCATTTTCTGAATGAAAATGAGCAACAACGAATTTAAAGAGTTCAAAACTCTTGTTTGAGATTTTCGTCCGGTGTCAAAGAAAGAGAACCGATTTCTCATACACTCAAAACAGCCAGGTGGCTGAAAATGTACGATAGGCGGACTCTTCATTCTTCGACATCATTTCATAAAGTTATTGTCAATAGAACACCGCCCTACCTCTATAACAAAATAACTTATCGAACTGATGTTCATAATGTGAACATCAGGCGCAAAATGATCCATGTTGTTAGACACTCCATTGAACTATTCAAAAGGTCACTTACATATACAATAGCTGAATTCTATAACAAACTGCCACCTTCGATTCGGTCGAAACCTGTTTCCAGTTTCAGGTACTGCCTGAAAGAACACCTTCTGAAAAAACAATAATACCCAAATATCTTCTACGACACATTGGCTCTTGTAAGCCATAGCTAACATATTTGTAGTATTCTTATTTACTGTTGATTATTTCTCATAAAATTGCTCACATAATTGTTTTTTGCAGAAAAGAAACAAAGACTCTTTTAAAAAGCTCTGTTATTTGGACGCTGATGATTACTGCGAGTAGTTTGGTGGGAAAATTCGCATTCTATGCCTTGATTATGATATATGCTTACGTCAACGAAGATATAAGCGCCGAAACTGTATTTTACCTAATGAGAAATTTCGACACTCTGGTTCATACCATCTCACAGTCATTTTCAATAGGTTTTGCAGTATGTGCATCAGTGATGGCTTCCGTGAACAGAATAGACAGAGTGTTGCAGTTGGAAGAACTTGAAGACGACCAGGTGGATAAGCCTGATGACGATCCGTTGATCGATATACGGAACGTCAGTTTAACCTTGAAAGATACAAACATTCTAAAGAATATCACTGCGAAGATGGAAGTTGGAGTGAACGTTTTAACAGGCCAGTTGGGATGTGGAAAGAGCTCGTTGATAAAAGTGATTCTGAAAGATTATCCAATAGATGAGGGGGAGCTGCGAACGAGGGGAAGAAAGAGCTATGCCTCTCAAGACCCTTGGCTATTTCCTTCTACCATAAAACAGAATATTTTGTTCGGGGAGAAATATGACTACAGAAGATATAAAAAGGTCAGTTGATGTCTTGATGCATTGTTGAAGAATTTTTGGTTATTGGACTAGAGTACTTGATTTCATTTATACTTTAAGATTTTTTCCAATGTTCAACACCGTTGATACTACTGTTCATTCATATAGTGTTGCGGATTCTATGACATGATGAAGTTATATGGTGATGTAAATATAAGGAAGATCGTTGATGTGAATTGTGATGACACTTACAATAGTAATTAACGCAACGAGTCCGGAAAATACTGTTTTTATGGACGAGTGGACAAATGTTTAGGACGAGCCGTAGCATATGCGAGTCTTGGAAGTTTGTGAGTCCATAAAACTGTTTTCGAACTTGTTGCGTTCATTATTTTTTCGGCAACCGTGTAGAATGAAAAAATGAGAAATATTTCTTTATTATATTTCTTTGTAGAACAAAATTTTGAACGATTTAATTTTAATTTCTGATAAATATTGAAATTCGAACAGAATATAGGTACTCATAGAAACTCTGAAACTCTTATTTATATTAATATTTATATGAACATTCGAGCAATTACTAATATTGGACGAATTCAATTTGTTTGAAAAGATTGTTATATTCAAATGTCTTTTGTTGAAGTCAGAACAAAAAGGTGAAGTTCTTATGTTTCAGATTGATGATTTTTATATATTTTTTGAAATATGAAATTTTTCACAACTCTGCCTTTCGAAGGACCCTGTGTAGTCAAAAATACTTTTACAATACTTAATTATCAAATTTGCCTCTATACAGGGTGTTTCATTTACCTGACTGACAATATGCCGTTGGGAAAGTTCTGAAATTCCAAGTATATCCGGAGATATCCGGAAAAAAACAGAAATTTTTTTTTTCCCTGCTACTTTATGATGTTTTCAGATTTGCTCTCCGACTTTTCGTCTTCCAGCCACCATCATCAACTTTATTTTCTTTTATAATGCGTTTTTGGGCAACACATATTCTAATAAAATCTCTACCACACCCCCATGCCGTTATATTTAAGGAAATATGCGGATATGCCATTGCAAAATATATACTTGAGATTTTTTTATCTACAAGCAATTTCATTTGATTGATCGTGAAGAATGCTGCATTAAGTTTCTTGCAAACCCCATCAATATGTAATGCTTTTTTGCAGGTATCTTTTTGGCAACACTGAATATTTAAATGAAATACACTCATGGTTTCAAGTTCGTCAAAAGTTTTTGTTGAGTTGTTTGAACCAACTTCACCTCTACTGGAAATATAATTAAGAGCTGCTTCTTTCGTGTTGAGGTTCAGGAACATCATGTGGTCGGTACCGCAGTCACCTTCCTTTGAAAAAATTTACTTACACATGCTCCGTCAGGCCACACTTTTGGGTCTATGGCTTTTTAAAATTCTCAACAAATATTGACACATTGAACGATGAGAATATGGAGGGGTATTTTGGTGTCAAAGGTTCGCATTTTGCCTCAGCAAAATTCTTTTACAGTTCAGCCTCAAGCACATCTGGAGTGGTTTCACAATCAATTCTAAATACGTGAAGGGTTAATAGTTTTTTAACTCCTTTTATGGAAGTTTATTTGTTATTCCCAATGATTAACCGTTTATGGTTATTTCTTCTGTGGTGAACATTCTTCCATTCTTCATTTTTCGGGTTAACTCTNTCTATCATTGTTATGATAGTAAATGAGTATGTTTATAATTATTTTCTTATACTCACTGTATAATTTTTGGGAGGGGTGGAAGATAGCCTTTGGCTAATCCTTTTCCTTTCATGTATGAATGTTTTTTCAAGCATGATGAACGATATTATTATTATTATTTTGATTTTTCTCAAAAACCGTTTGTATATTCAATTTATATTTTCTTTCCTTCAGAGTAGTCCCCCTCAGATGTAGTACAATTGTGCTAGCGTTTTTTCCAATCCCCAAAGCAGTTCTGATATGCACTTTTCGGTATGTTCTTGAACTCTCTCAGCGATTTGGTTTTCATCTTCTCAATCGTCGCAAAATGCCGTCCTTTCATAGGTCTTTTCAATCTTGGGAACAGGAAAAATTCTCAGAGGGTCAAATCTGGCGCATAACTTTAAGATAATTCTCCTTATATACTATACGCAAGGACTACACTACGGTAATCAAAGAAAACAGTGAGAAAAATCTTGACCAAAGTGGTGCTTTTTTGGTCTTGGCTCTTCTGGGCTCTTCTATTGGGACGATTGGACTTTTGTTTCGATGTCGTAGCCATATACCCATGGTTCGTCACCAATTATGACCCTTTTGAAGTTCAATTCTTGAGCGATGCACATCGTACATAGTTGCTAAGTTTTGATCAAAACTTAGCAACTATGGGACACATTACACGAAATATGAACATTCACTTCATTTTTTGAACACACCTCGTATGTGATGAATGACAAAATACTCTTTCTAGTAGCTACCAGGGTCGTAATAAAGGGTGACTTACTTTATAGTAGCAACATATAAACATTTTTCAGTTATTTGGAACCAGAAGCCATATCAAAACTGGTTGCTTATTTTAAACCAGGCCAAACCAAAATGACTTTTAATGATGCTTTATTGTACGCTGGAATAATGTTGGGTCTGAAGCTCTTGCATACTTTCTACAAAAACAACTACGTAATATTCTTGTATCAAATGGCGTTGCAGATGAGAACGGCGTTCAGTTCCGTCATTTATAGAAAAGTGTTGAGGCTGAGTCCAAAAGCATTAGAAAATACGGGTTTGGGTGAGTAATTATTACATTAAACAACCAGAATAGCTTTTCTATCAGTGTTGTTAATACTAATTTACACTGATATTTGATGGATAAACTCAAGAACTACTTAAATTATTTCAAACATTTGGTCACCTATAAAAAGCTTATCTCAGAAAGATGTGTAGATCATGCACATGAGTTTCTTTCAGATACAAATTGAAAGAAAAACACTTTCAAAACAATTGCTTTCAAACATACGAACATTGAAATATACGAAAATCACATTTTCCATTTCTGTTTGTACTCCAAAACATTGTTATGAAATTGAAACAGTGCTCTTCCATATATTAACGTAACGTAACGTAACGTAATATATGAAAGGGCACTAAGGTACATTTTCACTTACATTTCAATTCTCGTTTTCTTAAAATGGGTCTAAGAATTACCTCCTTAAATATCAGCATGTGTTTAAGGAACACCCTGTAAAAATCATGACAATTGCCATATCTCGTTCCATGCAAAACTTTTTCAAATCCAGTTGTTTCACTTTGTTATTTTTTCCTTCACGGATTAATATGATTGCCCCACCATGCATATTTACAGTCCTACTAAAATAAGAGACAAGTTTATAGTCTGGGATTTTACATAAAAACAAACAATTTTCGTTAAGCCATTGTTCTGTTAGGCAGATAATGTCAAATTTGAACTCTTCTAAAAATATATGGAGTCAATCCGTTTTTTTTGGGAAGTGACTTTGAAAAAATTTACTTACACATGCTCCGTCAGGCCACACTTTTGGGTCCATGACTTTCTTAAAATTTTTAACAAATATTGACACTTTGAACGATGAGAATATGCAGGGGTATTTTGGTGTCAAAGGTTTGCATTTTGCCTCAGCAAAATTCTTTTTCAGTTCAGTCTCAAGCATATCTGGAGTGGTTTTACCATCAATTCTAGATACGTGAAGGGTTAATAGTTTTTTAACTTTTTTTATGGAAGTTTCTTTGTTTTTCCCAATGATTAACCGTTTATGGTTATTTCTTCTGTGGTGAACATTCTTCCATTCTTCATTTTTCGGGTTAACTCTCCCTTCTGTGAAAGTTGGAGGGCAATCATTCTCTACATTTGTTTTCGTCAAGTTTACTATTTCTGCATATTTCATTTCTGTCTGTACTTTCAGAAGTTCAGCTGATACCTCCGTTCCCGAGCTTGTATGATCAGTTTTTTGTTTAAGGGCACATGTCGATTTGTTTGGATTATTTGCTAACCCATTCATTAAGCCAATTTATTTATACAGCAATTCTATTTTTTCTCTAAGCTCTTGAATGATAATGTCTTTTTGTCTGAGAATATATGATAACAAATGAGATTTTCCCTTTTTGTCAGGATCTACTTTCTTGAAGGGCATCATAAAAGTCAGTATCGGAGTCCTCGTTCCATCCGTTGGCTTTCTCACAGCACATAACTTCACTGTTGTCATCTGTGAACTTCACATTCACGCAATGTTTTGCACAACTCATGCGGAACATATTTGAACAGTTTTTGCATTTGATGCCAGTTATAACTTTGGATTTACAGCGTTTACACAGGACAGCTGTGGAAGGTACGCCCGAGCCGCCGGGCATCGTAACTTAATTATTCTAGTAGCCACCAGTTTTTCATACAATTTCGAAAGAGAACAAAGTAATGAAATTCGTCGGTAGTTATTCAGGTCATTTCTATTTCCTTTTTTAAAAATAATAATGACTAAGGCTTTCTTGAACTCAATGTAACACATGTTGAACACAGATATGATACGATTGCTTTATTTATAGGTCGTTGAGGTATGTGCTTTGGAATATGATTTCAAACTACTTGAGGATGGAGATGAGACAATTATCGCCGACAGAGGGCTGAACTTGAGTAAAGGACAGCAGGCCCGTGTAAACTTAGCCAGAGCTATTTACAAAGACAGTGACATCTACCTCATCGACGATGCTTTGACGGCTCTAGACCCCCAGGTTCAAGAACACATCTACAACCAGTGCATCAAAGGTTTTCTGAAAGACAAACTGGTGCTGTTGGTCACGCACAATGCTAAACATATCGCTGGTGCGGATATGCTTCTGATCCTCCAAGATGGGAAGGTTAAGTTCGCAGGAAAACAGATCGACATTTCCCAGGATATTTTGGAAGAATTCGAAAGAGAGGACGAGGTTCCTAAAGTGATGAAAGCGAAGCAGGAAGCCGCCCTCAAAGATGAAGAAGACGACGAAAGTTCTGAATTGTTAGGCCAGGTCGAGAAGAAAGGAAAAGCAGTTTATCATGAGGTTAAGAAAAAAGGAAAAGTAAACTTATCGGTATATACCAAGTTCATAAACTTAGGTGGAGGATGGCCAATTGTCTTGTTCCTCATACTATTTTACTGTATATCAACTTTCGTCAGCAGCTCGTCCCAGAAGATGCTGAGCAACTGGTAAGCAGTGTAATAAGTGAGTTCAACTTTATAGAGACTGGGAGTTCTTCTTCAAATGAAATATTTTGAGCGTACTGGTGAGAAATATTTCAATACGGTGTTATCATTTGCAAGAAAGTAACTCAGAAATAACCAAACAAATGCAATTTATAATTAAACACCTCTATAATGTATTATAGCGCAAGAGCTTCATGCTCTCCATTTTTCTTGGTTGAATCATTTCGAAAACGACTGATTGCTAACTTCCCTAGCTATAAAACGAGAAGATTTTTAGTATCCACAATTGTCTTCGGGTGATGACTGGACTATTCCTCCAAGAGATTACTATTTATAGGTCATTCGAGTGCTTTCACCTATCTCCTCTTTCTTTTCTCCGATTCACCGGTTTAGCGGAAGATGACCGTTTGCTGGGAGTTGAACGTTTTCTGCTTGATTACGGGTTTCTATATGTTGCGTATCTCTACGCTAGCTTGGCTGAATGCGTCGTTGGACAACATATAGGGTGGGCCATCGAAAACTTGACATGGAGGTTTTGGGTACTAATCTTGCAAATCCTATGAAACGCTCACACAGGTCTATTTTTATTGGAAAAGAAACAGTTTTTTTCCGATTTACAGCGTTGTCACTTCAACCCCGTTGCAGAGGGGTGAAAAACTTGAATTGCGATTTTTAATGTCACGGAATAAGCTTGATCTGCTTATGTTATCGATGACATCGTAATGGCATTCATTCACCTATTTGATTCAATCTCAGCCAAGAGGAATCTTATTTGAATTGAATGGGTTATATATCGTAATTCATGAATGAAATGTGTGTATTTTTTATAATGTTATCCAGTTTGGTACTGAAGAGCCTTGGGGCAAGTGTCTTAAGGCGAAACATCGATGTACACCAGTGAGGATGACAGTGTTCCATGTAAGTGCAATTTGTTACCTTCCATTAAAAGTAGAACTCATGTGAATGATATCCGATTTTTATTCCACAACGAATGTTTGAAATACAAACTGAGTTGAGAAAAGTATCTTCTGTATAATTCAGTGTTCATATAGAAGTATTTGTTTCGAAAGATTCTTTTTATTTCGTATAATTCAATGTTTATATGAAAGTAGCTGTTTCAGGAGGACTTTCAGTTTGTGTCTGAAAGTTATTTCTTTGCATGATCTACATGATTACTTCCTTCCTTTCTTTGGAAGATTCCTCATCCTTTTTTTGTATCAAAATGGAGTAGTAGAAAGCCAAAAATCTTGAAATACTGTAAACAACGGTGTATTTTTTTCAAATTTGGACGAACCACATTGAATTTAGAGTTGATGTTACTTCCTTTATTCTCATGTTAGCATTTACTCAAAATGGGCACCTCCAGCTTCCATACAATAATAGAGATTCTGCTGGAAACGTTCTCGAACATTGTGGAGCATTTCTGGAGTAATTTGGCGACATTCATTTGTGATTCGTTGCCTTAAATCTTCGAGTGATGCAGGAGGAGTACAGTTTCCAGCCCATACATTTAATTTTTGTGGACGTTGAGTATGAACTTCATAAAAAATGTGAGGATTTGAATCAGCCCAATAGCGACAATTATGGCCATTACCTGTGCCATTTAGAAAAAAAACATTCATCACTGAAACGTCGATCAAAATCATCTTCATTCAGTTCTTGCGTTAATTTATTCTTGTAAGTATGCATTTTGTGGGTTTTTAAAATACGCCGAATGCTAGTTCGTGACACCCCGGAAACATATGCTAACTTTCTTGTGCTCAAATGATGGTCAAGCTTAACATGGCCCAGGATCACTTGTGTTGCCTCATTTGTTACTGTATGTACGATTTGCCGTTTTTATTTGCTACAGATTCAGTTGCGCGAAATTCTGCAATTAAATCGAAAACATACTGTCGCGACACATTCTTCCCATGTTGTTGATTGAACAGTTCAGCGGCTCTCGCAGCACAACGTCCATTTCCATAGTACAATTCAATCAATTCAACCCTCTCTGCAGTTTTGTAAACCATTGTTTCTTTAGCAACACTTTACGGCACTCACTACTAGTAATAATGTAGATATCACTTTTAACATGAAAATAAGAAATAGAAACATAATTTTTAACCATTTCACAATTGTAATAGTCCTTATATCAGAGAAGAAGAGAAGAACTGATGAATTAACAAAAAAGTAGCGTAAAAAACAAATACATTCCAACTGAGCAGTGGAGTACAACAATTATTCGAAAGAACTCTTTTGAATACGTCCAAATTTGAAAAAATGTACACCATTGTTCAGAGAATTCCAAGATCTTTCAAACGATGTGTGACTCCTATTCCCTATTAAAATTCCAAGGGTTATTCACCCCTCTGCTCCGGGGTTGAAGTGACGACGCTGTAAATGGGGAAAAAACTGTCCCCCTCCCAATGAAAATCGACCTGTCTGAGCGTTTTTCAGGATTTGCAAGATTAGTACCCAAAACCTCCATGTCAAGTTTTCGATGGCACACCCTGTATATGCAGCTTCTTTGATATATGTTGGAATTGGCCGATACTTGATGAAAATCCATAAGTAACGAATTTAAAAACACTTCATCGTGAGATTTTCACTGAACAGTTTTACAAACACAGCGACACGTGTTTCGCCCTACAATGGCTCCTTCAGGCGTGTCAGAAGTGAGGACACGCGTTTTTGTAAAACTGTTTAGTGAAAACCTCACTATAAAATATTTTTTGAATTCGTTAACCTCATTTGAATTTTCTCTTGAACCAGTGTTCCCCCCTGTGGAATTTCTCAGCTTGTGATCACTCGATGTGATGTTGATGAGTCCAAACATGCTCTCCTATTCCCGATTTGTTGGTTTCACCTCGCGGTGTATGTTTCTCGTGCTCGGCAATGCAGACTTTGAAAAGCCTCTTAGTTTCAGCGATATATGCTGCACTCACAGGTAAATGGAATTCTTGGAATTGTAGTTCGCGTTTAGTGGCCTGAGGCTGAGGCTGAGGCTGCTACGGATGGTGTTTCCGGATCTGGAGCAGGTTCTGATGTTGTACTTGGAACCAATTCTTCGTATCCTTTCTGACAATCCTCTGATGTAGGGAAGTACAAGTACTGGTTGTGACGGCTTCTCTTCCTTGCAAGACTCGTATTGTCTTCTAGCCAAAGTCTGTTCTACCATCACTCTGGAGTAACCATTCCGTCGAAGGTCATTTTTGATGATGCCTAGTTCCTTCTCGAGACCTTCCTTCGTATTACAGAGCTCGAAAGCTCGGTTTACTAGAGTCTTGATAATTCCTTCTTGATAGTGGTTGGATTTGTGGTTCAGATATTGCCCCGTGTGAGTGGGTTTTTGGTATACAGATGTTTCCCTCTTAGTGTCGGTCCTCTTCACCAATACGTTTAAGAACGGCAATTTGTTGTGGACTTCCTTTTCCATTGTGGAGATGATGGAAAGTCTTACGCTGTTGAAAGGTATCTAGTTCTGTATTTCCATGGTTCCATATTATGAAGATGTCGTTAACGTATCTCAACCAGACTTGGGGCTTCTTGTGAGTTTCTTCAATGGCCCGAGTTCCAAACCACTCCATATTCTGTATTTTTTTCTGAAAATATAATAGTTATTTTCAGTATAAAATATTTTTTGAATTCGTTAACCTCCTTTGAATTTTCTCTTGAACCAGTGTTCCCCCCTGTGGAATTTCTCAGCTTGTGATCACTCGATGTGATGTTGATGAGTCCAAACTTGCTCTGCTATTCCCGATTTGTTGGTTTCACCTCGCGGTGTATGTTTCTTGGCTCGGCAATGCAGACTTTGAATAGCCTCTTAGTTTCAGCGACATATGCCGCACTCACAGGTAAATGAAATTCTTGGAATTGTAGTCCGCGTTTAGTGGCCTGGTTTTTCTGAGGCTGCTACGGATGGTGTTTCCGGATCTGGAGCAGGTTCTGATGTTGTACTTGGAACCAATTCTTCTTATCCTTTCCGATAATCCTCTGATGTAGGGAAGTACAAGTACTGGTTGTGGCGGCTTCTCTTCCTTGCGAGACTCTTGCTGTCTTCTAGCTAAAGTCTGTTCCACCATCACCTTGGAGTAACCATTCCGTTGAAGATCATTTTTGATGATGCTTAGTTCCTTCTCGAGACCTTCCTTTTTATTACAGAGCTCGAAAGCACGGTTTACTAGAGTCTTGATAATTCCTTCTTGATAGTGGTTGGATTTGTGGTTCAGATATTGCCCCGTGTGAGTGGGTTTTTGGTATACAGCTGTTTCCCACTTAGCGTTGGTCCTCTTCACCAAAACGTCTAAGAATAGCAATTTGTTGTGGACTTCCTTTTCCATTGTGGAGATGATGGAGAGTCTCACGCTGTTGAAAGGTATCTAGTTCTGTATTTCCATGGTTCCATATTATGAAGATGTCGTTAACGTATCTCAACTAGACTTGGGGCTTCTTGTGAGTTTCTTCAATGGCCCGAGTTCCAAACCACTCCATATTCTGTATTTTTTTCTGAAAATATAATAGTTATTTTCAGCTATTCATTTTAGTATTTTAGTTATCGTCATATTAGACAATGGAAGTCTGAACTAATGAAATTCATTAATAAAGTCCATTGAAGTTTTTATGGTTTGCTTTATTTTCGTCGTAGTTGAGTTTGGACAAGAAGGGGGGGAGTATTTTAGCCTAAACTTCAAGGAGACGCATAGGGTAGATGAGAGCAGTCCAAATATCTACTGCTTTCATGTATACTTCAGTTTCAAAACTTGCCCCTATATTTTGAGAAACTGTATTGAATTAAAAAAAATGGTTTGGTGGGAAAAGTCATATTAGTTAGCCAAATCAATTTGAATCTTTCTTTCAGGGCCAACGAAAGATCAGCCATTATGGGTGTTAAAGAAACATATTTCGGCAATACAACTATTCCATATGTGAACACGACTGAACTATTCGTAAATAGTTCCGAACTGATGAACTATACGAAGGAACTAGTTTCCTGGAGCGAAAATATAAAACTTTCGGAGATTCTGGAACGAGCGACCGACCTTGGATTGAATAAAACGGTGATGGTGGCTTTACATTTGGAGCGGTTGGAATGGCGTGCTTCGAAAACTTTAAACCTCTATTCCATATTACTAATTGCATCAGTGCTTTTGGAAGTACTCAAAAGTATATTGATAATGCAGTTCACATACAAAGCGTCGATTAATCTACATAAAGCGATGATGAAAAGCATTATCCATGCCGGAATGTCATTTTTCGACAGTTACTTCATTGGTAACATTCTGAATAGATTTTCACAGGATTTGAATATTGTTGACGAAGTGTTGCCTATGTTTTTATCCATATTCATCGCGGTAATGGTCTGATTTGATTTGATGTGTTTGCCACTGAAACATTCTGATTTCAGGTTCTGTTCGCCCTTTTTGGAAATATTGGATTGATAGCATCTATAAGTTTGTCATTTATTCTTCCCGCGGTCATACTCGTCATTTCTTTGGTGCTTTTACGATTCATTTACATGCCTACAGCTAGAAGTTTGAAACGTCTGGAAGCCGCTAGTGAGTATCAGCTGAAATTATTTTTTCCCAAAATTTTTATAGGCTCAACGAAATAATAATAAGATTTTTTTCATTAGTCAGTAAGCTATGCTTGAAGACAGACAGTAAACAAATCTGAAGAAATTAGCTTTAAATGTTCAAGAAAACAACTACTCCTCCAGCTAATACCACGAACGGCGTTGGATTATATCCGACAGGCGTCAGTACAAGAATCTTCACAGAAAATTTCCAGCATATGCAATTGGCAATCCAGCTGAGAGAGTCGACTTTCAATTTTGGAACGAGCACACTTGCAGATCGGTTTCGGATTCCTTAGCCCTTCGTCAGTGCAACATAGAGTGACATTTTTGTTGTTCGCCCCAACTTAGGATGAGGAATGTGAAGGAATTTTGATTTTCAATTATGGAATATCATTAACTTTAGGGCGATGATGGCCACCATTTTGCACTGACGAGTGGCTAAGGAGCCCGAAACCGGTGTGCAAGTGTGCCCGTTCCAAATTTGAATGTTGACTCTTTCAGTTGTATTGACAATTGCATATGCAGGAAATTTTCTGTGAAGATTTCTGCACTGATGCCTGTCGGATATAATCCAACGCCGTTCGTGGTATTAGTCAGGAGAGTAGTTGCTTTCTGATAGGCGTCAGTGTATTCAACCTGCTGTGTAGATATATCCGAGACTGGCTTGAACATTTAAACTTCGAATTGAAGGGATTATATTTTCAGGAGTGATTATTTTTAGGTGTTTGAGTTAGGTGAATAAATAGGAAATATTCTCGTTCTCGTTCATCATTGAACATATATAGCTTCTTCTGGTGTGCCTCAGGGCTCCAACCTAGGTCCTCTTTTGTTTTCATTGTTTATTAATGACTTATGTGAAAGTTTAGCTTGTGAGCGATTATGCTTCGTGGATGACTTAAAATTATTTTCTATAATTAAGGAAGTAGGTGATTGTGTAAATCTTCAATCTCAATTACAATTTCTTGTTGCTTGGTGTAGCAATAATAAATTGAAACTCAATGTGGAGAAATGTAAAGTAGTGAGTTATAGTCGAAAAAAGAGGTTTATACATTCCCGTATGTAATACAGGATTCAGATCTGCTGAGATGTAATGAGATCAAAGACCTA
>NW_019291847.1:0-19245 GCF_000500325.1 Leptinotarsa decemlineata | reverse complement strand
GTCTCACTTAACTTTTTGACCTCTCAGAGCAAGAACAAAAATAATGCTCAACTCTCCATTATACATTATGTGCCAAATTTTAAAAGTACCTGTTTCCACTGTGGTATATCCTTCACTATTTTAAAAAATATTATCGAAGTTGCAAACTTGAATCTAATCTAGACAATAAGGATTGATACTTCTATTACTATCATTACATTGCTTGATACATGAACAGCTATTATTCCTACTTTCAGAAAAGAAACGAAAACGATTTTGAAAACTTCTCTCATAAAATCATGCTTGTGGAGTCTGAACCACTTTATGGGAAACATCTCATTCTACGCATTGATTATGATTTATATTTGGGTGAATGAAGACATGAGTGTCGAAACTGTGTTCTACCTGATGCGAAACTTTGGTGCTTTGAGACATACCATCGGGGGAGCGTTCTCGATGGGCTTCACGAGAATTGCAGAAGTGATGGCTTGCTTGAACAGAATAGACAGGGTGTTGCAGCTGGAAGAACTTGAAGACGACCAGGTGGATAAACCTGATGATGACCCGTTGAATATATATATATATATTGCATGGTCAAAACATTTCCGGTAAGATATAATTCGATAAAATTAAATGAAACCTACACATCCGAACTTTGTAAATTGAAGTTCATAAAAAAAGAACAGATAATAATTCAAGTTCAAATTGTTCCCAGGAAATATCGTAACTGTGATTACCAAGGATGTGAATCAATTTCAAGGAGCCATTTGGCTGCTCAATGATCTCTGGATTGCAATTGTGCAAACGTTTTTCATCTGCTATCTCATTTATAACAGGATTGGCATCACTTCTCTTGCTGGCGTGCTGATGCTCTTGTCTCTGCTGCCAATACAAAGTAAGTACCAATACATCACCTTGTAATAATTTCGAAAAATAGTCAAAATAGTCATTAAACTCACCAACCATAATATCATCGTATTTGCAAATTATCTTCCATAATCTAGGAAATTTCATAATGACGCAATTAGGTAATAATATCAACAAACAATAATTGTCTAATATGATATAAATTGATTTGAAATTCCTANGATAAATGGATATGAAATGGAACTTCTTTTTTTCCAGGGCCAAATTCTTCTTCGAAATCATTAACGGGATTGGAATTTTTATAGGAACTTGTAGTATTGATTAATTTAGAATGAACTTTTCGCATGTGGATTTTCAATCCTCGTATTTTGAAAAATTTTCCACATATTAAACATTCTGCTTTACCAGCTGATTGCCTTTCTTCTTCTGTCATCAAATATGTCCGTGATCGGAGTCTTTTAATTCTTATGTGACTTTCTTGTATCGTCCAAAACTGCTACTTCCAACAGAAGGACGATTTTTTACGCAAGATGAGGGACTGCCAATGGGATCGCCACTGTAATATGGAACTATGGGAATGCAGAACTAGACACCTTCCTGAAGCATATCAACAACGTGAGTCCTTACATCACTTTCATAATGGAGAAGAAAGTCCACAACGAATTGCCATTCTTAGACGCATTGGTGAAGAGGACCGACACTAAATTGGAAACATCTGTATACCGAAAACCTACTCACACGGGACAGTATTTGAACCACGAATCCAACCACCATCAATCGACTAAAAGAGGAATCATCAAGATTCCTAAAGCACACCGTGCTTTAGGGCTCTTTTGTAGAACCGTGTAATACAAAAGTTGATGGAGATGCTGCTATGAACATATTTCACGATTGAATATTCCATTTTCAGTTCCGTCTTCACACTTTTTTCATTTTTTCTGGTCAATTCAATCGCATATAATTTCATATTAATCATTTACGATTACTGTTGAATATTTACTGTTAATACCCATTAATAAAATATTATCTTATTTCTCAGCATATGTGGCGTCTGTAATGAAAAGAATGAGATTGAAAATGAATAAGAGAACTGACGAAAGATTGCAGAAAACCCAGGAGACCTTGTCTACCATAAGAACTATCAAGATGTATACGTGGGAAATCATATTCGGGAGTAGTATTGAAGATTCTAGAAAGTGAGTATGAGGTAAAAATATTGAAACATTGAGAGGGAAACAACAATACATGTTCCATCGAGAACCATTTCCTTGTGAAGACGTGCAAAGGGGTGGTGGTGGAAAGTCATCCTCAGTTCAACCAGCTTGGAGCTTAGCTTTCTTACCCTTCTAGCTGATTTTTGTCTAATGGGTTCATGACTAAGAGGTCGTGGCGGAATGAAAGTCGTCAGATATCAGTACCGCCTTTCACGGTGTACCCCTGCCTGGCTGTAGTGGGTTGAATGAAAACATTGTTCACCCGAAACCGGGGTACACGAGGGCCTCATTCGACAGAGTGTTGGAGCCTTCTATATCGGAAGGGGTCGTCTACAGTATAATCAATAGCTTCCCTAACTAACGAGTTTTCGTGAATGCAGCTGCAAATCTCTGTGGATGGCTTCATTCCCCATGAACCACGGAGCATTTACAATCATCCGTATTAGCTTATTTTGTAATCTCTCCAGGATGGAGATGTTAGACGAAGCCGCTTGTCCCCAGACGCCTGAAGCATACATGATGACAGGCTTGAACATCGTGTTGTAGATAGTAATTTTGTTTTTAAGGTTCGTTTTTGATCTTCTGTTGATCAGAGGGTACGGACTAGCTATTCGACCCTCGATCCTTGATTTAACATACACAATGTGAGGGTTCCAAATGAGCCTACGGTCTATCAGGAGACCGAGGTACTTTACTCGCGCTTGCCAGTCGATCTTCCTTCCAGAGATCCTCACTTTTCTGGTCGGAGAAGATATCGTTCTTCCTATGGTTATCGCCTGAGTATTTTCTGGGTTCACTCGGATCTTCCATTCGAGGTACCAGCGCTCGAGGTCGTCCAATGCACGTTGCATGTAGACGATCCCGAGCTCTCGACCCATGGAAGATGAGAGGAGAGCCGTGTCATCGGCGTAGAGAGATATATTTACACGCTCGGACTTCGGGAGGTCACTGGTGTAAAGAGAGTACAGCGTGGGAAAGAGCACAGCCCCCTGTGCAAAGGGGTGGGAAGGGGGATACGACCTTTGAAGGATAATGCTCTACCATTCTTCTAAGGTAGTGAGTGCCTTATGTAGATCTTTTCATCTACGTATCAATACCATTAGGGTGTTTCAGAAGCTTTTTTCGTTTCAATGACATGTGGAAGATCCATATTTCAATGAATATTCATTCTACTGTGTCGTGATATTTATTGATCGTTATGGAATTTCGTACTATATAAATTTGATTCTTTTGCCTCTTTCCGGCTTGTTACTGTATACTGTCGTTGAGCGATTTCAGTCGAATTTTTCACTACATATTCAGTTCGAACCAAAGCGCTGCCGAAACAACCCGAAAAATCAACCAGGCATTTGGCAATGATACTGTCAATGAACGCAATGTTCGACATTGGTTTGCGAAATTTCGTTCTGGAGATTTTAGCCTCGAAGTAGTCAATCTGCAGTAGTCCAGGATTTGAGAACCCTGGTGGAGACTGACCCATCACAAACGATGCGTGGAATGGAGAAAGTACTGGGCGTCAGCTCCCATGCGATTTTGGATGGTTTGAAGTGTATTGGAAAGGTCACAAAGCTTGAAAAGTGGGTGCCCCACGATTTGAACGATCGACACAAATAGTCACGTTTCGAGGTCTGTTTTTCTTTGCTTTCGCGCAACCAAAATGATCCTTTTTTGGGTCGGATCGCAGGCCTGTGTGCGTGCGAATCAGGCTGATGTGATTTAAATATTTTCAAATCTCTGTTATGCACACGAAATATCCCTAGATCCGTACCATTTTTTCGGAAATATGTGCGGGAGCATTCCACAGCGCACCGCGTACTTGCCTTACTTCGGCATACTTGCTCCTGTTTTGTTTTGTTGAAACAAGCACGAGCGCCTATCGAAATCCATAGTGGGGGAGTGGGAAAGCACTGAAAGCAGACTGCCAGTCATCAGTCGCAGCACAAACAACGGAGTAACCGGACATTTGTTTTATGATTTCTGTCGTTTTTGTTCGTTTGATGAAAAATCTTTCGGTACCTACGTTGATATGGACCCTAAAAAACGAAAAGTCGACAGTGAAAATAGAAGGTTTTTTGCAGAATGGATTGAAAAATATTGTTTTACACTGCCTGATAGGCCTCAAGCGGTTCCAGTGTGCCTTATATGCTGAAGCTGAAGCTGAAGCTACACTACGAAACAACTCGTCAGCAATTCCACAAAAACTTTCCTCTTGGCAGTCACGCTCGTAAAGTAAAAATTCAGACATATCTCAGTTTATACGAACAGAGTACAAAATTACTAGTTCGTTGCATGAGCGACCAAGAAAAATCCACAGAAACAGCTTTACGTGTGTGCTGGACGCTTAATAAACACCAGAAACCATTTTCAGATTCTGAGATAGTGAAGGAATGTATGTTGACTGTACTTACGTCACTTTTTGAAGAAAAAAAAAAGATGTCCCTGCAATTGAAAGTATTCCATTGTCAGTGAGAAATACCTAATACACGAAGAACTGAAATTTTAGATGCGAACATTAAAAACACTCTTCTTGAACTTCTGCAAAAGGCACTGCTACGTCATGGCACTTGATGAATCATGTGACATTGTTGATGATGAACAAATGTCAATTTTCGTAAGATTTTTTGGCATTGAGTGTCAGATTTTTAGGAAAGAGTTATTGAGTTCTAATTGATCATTCAGTAAATTACCCGAATTCCTGAATCTATTGATTTCTAAACATTCTAGAAGATTAAGTTTCAAACTCTTCTCTTCTAAATGTAACACCTTGTACTCATGATTGAACTCATGTCCTTCTGCTAAAAGATGGTTTGCAAATGTGGAATTGGTCTTTCTNTGATTTGGCGTTTTCTAACTTACTACAATACAAAAATGTTCGTTGGCTACGTAAAAGTCAAGTTTTTTAACGTTTTTGGGTAATAAAAGAACAAGTGTCCTTTTTCTTGCAAAACTTGGATACGCAGGGAACCAGAAATCACTTTGAGTTCATAACAAACAAGCGTAATTTGCTGGTCGAGGCCTTTCTAAATAATATTTTGAAATATTCAAATGTGCTTTTCGTCGCATGCTTGGATATCTTTCAAAAAGATATTGCAAGACAAGAATTTATTCATTTTCCGACAATTCTTGGAAGAACTTTGAAGAAGACATTGCAGTGTTTATAAAATTTCCGGCCGAAGTTAGAAACGAATTTGCTACAAGATTCCAAGACTTTGCAGAGATGGACAAGCTATTCGTTTCTTAAATCGCCATATGAAGTCGATGTATTCCAAGAATTGAAAATATATTGCGGTAGTTGTATCGCCAAAAGCATATACAGGAATAACTTCAGTGAAGAGTCCATTAACCTACAGTGTAGGAAGTTGAGACTGACCTGAACGGATTGTTCTTTTTAAATCAATTCCAACGTACCTACCATAGTTTCTTTAACAGTCTCACTTAACTTTTTGACCTCTCAGAGCAAGAACAAAAATAATGCTCAACTCTCCATTATACATTATGTGCCAAATTTTAAAAGTACCTGTTTCCACTGTGGTATATCCTTCACTATTTTAAAAAATATTATCGAAGTTGCAAACTTGAATCTAATCTAGACAATAAGGATTGATACTTCTATTACTATCATTTCATTGCTTGATACATGAACAGCTATTATTCCTACTTTCAGGAAAGAAACGAAAACGATTTTGAAAACTTCTCTCATAAAATCATGCCTGTGGAGTATGAACCACTTTATGGGAAACATCTCATTCTACGCATTAATTATGATCTATATTTGGGTGAATGAAGACATGAGTGTCGAAACTGTGTTCTACCTGATGCGAAACTTTGGTGCTTTGAGACATACCATAGGGGGAGCGTTCTCGATGGGCTTCACGAGAATTGCAGAAGTGATGGCTTGCTTGAACAGAATAGACAGGGTGTTGCAGCTGGAAGAACTTGAAGACGACCAGGTGGATAAACCTGATGATGACCCGTTGATTGACATTAGAAACGTCAGTTTGAAGTTGAGAGACCGAGACATTCTGAAGAATATCACCGCGAAGATGGGAGTGGGTCTGAATGTTCTGACAGGCCAGTTGGGATGTGGGAAGAGCTCGTTGATGAAAGTGATTCTGAAAGATTACCCAATAGATGAGGGGGAGCTGCGAACGAGGGGAAGAAAGAGCTATGCCTCTCAAGACCCCTGGCTTTTTCCTTCTACCATAAGGCAAAATATTCTGTTCGGGGAGAAATACGACTACAAAAGATATAGAAAGGTGAGTTTTTTGTGAAGTATATACAGGCCGTTGGTATATACAGTTAGAAGACCTAGAATTCCCTAGCTGCCTACGTGGTCATGTTAGATGTAGCCTGGGAATTCTAGGTCTTCTAACTGGAACCACAAATGTGCGGTTGACTCCGGTTGTTGACTCCGTGCATATGTGTTGTTTTCTGCTTTCGGCAAATAAGTGTCCATCTTTACACTTGGCTGCACCGCGCTGATGAGGCCAATAGCCAGAAACACGTGTCCGCGGTTTGCCCCACTTTTGGAGTGTTATATCCACTAATTGTTGGAATAACCTTACAGTTCTTCGAATTATTTTGTGTCATGGCTGCAAGATTGAGCGTAAGAGAGAAAATTGAAATTGAACGCCTTTCGGGAGATGACGTTAGAAGTGCTAGAGAGGTTTNGAGTGGAGATGACACCATTGTAGCCGACAGAGGATTGAACTTGAGTAAGGGGCAGCAAGCCCGCATCAACTTGGCTAGAGCCGTGTACAAAGACAGTGACATCTACCTCATCGACGATGCTTTGACGGCTCTAGACCCCCAGGTTCAAGACCAAATCTACAACCAGTGCATCAAAGGTTTTCTGAAAGACAAACTGGTGCTGTTGGTCACGCACAACGCTAAACATATCGCAGGTGCGGATATGCTTCTAATTCTTCAAGATGGAGAGGTTAAGTTCGCAGGAAAACAGATCGACATTTCCGAAGACATCTTAAAAGAATTTGAAGAAGAGGAATTTGAAATGGAGGTTTCGAATGAGACGAAGGATGAAGAAAATGTCCTTGTGAAGGATGAAGATGGTGATGAAGAATCCCAACTATTGGTCGCGGTTGAGAAAAATAGAAAACAAATCTACCATGAGGTTAAGAAAGAAGGAAAGGTGGATTTGTCGATATATGCAAAATACGTGAAATTTGGTGGAGGATGGTTATTCTTGGGATTCATAGTACTAGCATATTGTGTATCGACTTTCACGGATAGCTCGTCGCAGAAAATGCTGAGTCAATGGTGAGTACTGATATAAATGATATAATGTTTTTAAGGCCTTCCAACATCTCAGGTCTACATCCAGCAAAGAGTAGAGGAGATACTAGCAGTGTTCTCTTAGGCTAGGTAGATAGATTCAAATTGAGTGAATCTATTGGACTCTCCACTACAATATTTCATAGAGGCTATTCAAACTGGACCAAATAGGCCCAGCTTACTGATGAAGAAGGTAACTTATTTTGTTGGTGATCTTTCATGTCAGCTGCCAATAATTGAATTCAATTGAGCGAAGATTTTCTTCAGAAGAAGGTCCTCTTTTCGTCAAGTTCTTCATGGCGTTTTGTGTTCAAATTCACAATTGTATTGGGGGGTTCTTACTGAGTACGCATGCTGTTTCACATGTTACTAATTTACATGTTCCAATCACTATATTCAAGCAGAAGGCTTGCAGATTTCTGAGAGGCGTAGCAATCTTATTATGATTTATTTGTAGAAATGAAATTGATATAAAACTATTCACCTGATTAGATATTCTGGTTAATGATATAGAATGCTTAATTATAATTATTAGTCCCCATATACCTTGAGTTATGCCAGTTATCGGTAATGATAAACATATTGTTCACGGTTTGAAACCGGCATTGTATACGTTCTTATCTGTTTTTATATATTTTTGAAATCTACGTTTGTCTTGTGATTCAGTAGTTGATTGTGTCACTGTTTTTCGAGTTTGAAAGCCGTGGAATTTCTTCCTGACCTTTCGCTGGCGCGAGAGGCTAGTTTCTTCAGAGGTTTAACCATCATGGCTTGCTGTCCGATGATTACCTTTTATGCTTTGTACAGCGTATTTATTCCTTGTCAGGTTCTCGAATTCCTTAAAATGGGGTTCCATATTCGAGTAAGGTTCACCGCTTCTTCTTTTCTGTTGAAATTCTCCGTGTGTTTGTGGATCTCTATTGCCTCCCGTACCAGTCGGCTATGGTATCCCTGGTTGGGGGCAATTAGTTATGTGTTTTCAAACACACTAAGTGCGTGTTCTGCCACAGCTGACTTGTCCGCTTAGCCTAATTTGCAGGTCTTGAAGTGACCTTCAAAGTCGTGCGTCGCTGGTAAGTGTTTCAGAGAGAAACTTCAGTGAGTGGAAGAGAGAAACGTGTGACGTCATCGACGCAGGATGGAATAAGTATCGTAGCGATTCGAGCGTGGAACTCGGCCCCCTTAGTACTCCACATCACCTCTCAGGCCCCCTTTGGGACTCCGCCTCAACCCTCGGCCCCCTTGTCTCGTTCCAGTCACGTGATTCTAATTGAAAGAAGTTTATAGTTATGAGAATCGAACCTAGGACGTCCGCGTGGTTCACATTGTCCTTAGACTCCAACGTAAGATATTGAAAATAAATGCAAATGATGGGTATTGGCAGAGTTTGTTTTGTCGGGACCGAAATTGACTCATTTTATATACTTGACAGCATTTTTTTGATTTCCGTAAAATGTAATCGTCATTGTCAAGTTGAAGATAGGAAAATATACTTAGATTCGGGAAATAATTAATATTTCATGTAAAGATGTGTATGTGTGTGTAAGAGCGAGAGATGCGTGTGACGTAATTGAGGCAGAGAGAGATGGAGATGGTATCGATATTTTACGTTCCTATCGCAAGCAGGTGTTGCCGGTTATAAAATAAATTGTTGTTTATGGAGTAATGTAGCGTTGCCGGTTCTAAAATGGAGGGTTAGGAATACGACTGTGTACGGGGTGTCTCAAAATACATCATTAAAAGAAAAAAACATGGCGTCGAAGTGTAAAGGGTGGGTCAAAATATATCATTTAAGAAAAAACATGTCGGTTCAACAGAAGTGTAGCGTTCCAACATGCCAAAAGGGCACTAAGTCTCGTATCTTTGTTAATCAGAAGAAAGAGGAGACTCAAAAGTGTCGAGGGTTACGCGTTGTGGACTCAACGTGAGGGCGATGGGGGAGCGAAATAGTCGACAATGACATTTGAAAATACATTGTTTTGCATAAGTTTCGACCGTTTTGCATGTGACCGTTTTGCGTGCGTTTTCGACCGTTTTTCTTGCGTTTTCGACCGTTTTGCGTGAGTTTTCGATCATTTTTCGTGCGTTTTCAACTGTTTTGCCTGAGTTTTCGATCGTTTATCGTGCGTTTTCGACCGTTTTCGTGCGAACGGTTTGCGTGCGATCGTTTTTTGTGCATTTTCGACCATTTTTCGTGCGTTTTCAACCGTTTTGCGTGTGTTTTCGACCGTTTTCCGTGCGTTTTCGATCGTTTTTCGTGCGTTTTCGACCGTTTTGCGTGCGTTTTCGACCGTTTTGGTGCAAACGGTTTGCGTGCGATCGTTTTTTGTGCGTTTTCGACCATTTTTCGTGCGTTTTCAACCGTTTTGCGTGCGTTTTCGGCCGTTTCGCGTGCGTTTTCGACCGTTTTTCGTGCGTTTTTGACTGTTTTGCATTTCCGATCGTTTTTCGTGCGTTTTCGACCGTTATCGTGCTATCGTTTTGCGTGCGATCGTTTTTCGTGCGTTTTCAACCGTTTTTCGTGCATTTTCGATCGTTTTTCGTGCGTTTTCGAGCATTTTGCGTGCGTTTACTATTTCTGTTAAGGGTATATTATCATAAGGCGGTAAGGTTAGATAAAAAAGAAAAAATTATTTCGAATACAAATTTATTATACATTTTTATTTTGGTAATATATCACAAAGCCTTTTGTATAAAATATCTACGTTTCGGAGACTGCAATTGTAGTTGGTTCGATTGTGAATGTGATGCATACATGGTGAGACACCTTGTAGTAGATGAACAAGGCCGATACGAGCGTAAACGGGAGTGGGGGAAACGTCATCAACGCAGGATGGAATGAGTTTCGTAGAGCGTGGAACTCGTTCCCCTTAGTACTCCGCATCACCGATAGGCCCCATTTGGGACTCCACCTCACCCCTCGTTTCCCTTGTCTCGTTCCAGTCACGTGATTTTAATTTAAAAAATTTACATTTAGAACCCAGGACGTCCGCGTGGTAGACACTGTCCTTAACCTCTAGAGAAGTTGTAATGACTGCATTTTTTTATTTCCTTAGAATGTTAGGGAAGTTGTAATCGTATAACAACTTCTCTAACATTCTAAGGAAATAAAAAAAATGCGATCAGGTGTATAAAATGATTTCGGTCCCGAAAAAACTTGAGCTGTAAATACCCATCATTCGCAGTTATTTTCAATATCTTACGTTGGTGTAGAGGTTAAGGACAGTGTCTACCACGCGGACGTCCTGGGTTCGCATCTTATAACTATGAACTTTTTTTTAATTAGAATCACGTAACTGGAACGAGACAAGGCCGAGGGTGAGGCCGAGGCCGAGGGGTGAGGCCGAGGGGTGAGGCGGAGTCCCAGGCAGGTTCTGGTATGATAAAGCTGCTTGCAGCACTCTCATTTGCAAGGGAGTCAGCAGCCTCATTGCCTTCCAGGCCAGTATGGCCAGGAATCCAGACCAGAGACAATTTTCTACCAATTTAGACGTTGCTTGGTAGGAGCTAAGAGCTTCCAACTCCACTTGACTATTCGAGAAATTTTTTATTGACTTGTGTATGAGGTTGGATTCTTCCAATCACCTCCCTGTAAATTTAGTTCAGGAGCGAGTCTACAGAGGAGATGTATGTCGAGATTACGACTTCAACTGACCTCCCTGTAAGTTTAGATCAGGATGAGAGCTTCTCAACTCTCCAACTCCTAATCCAAAAACTGAACCTGGAAAAAAGTTTAGTGGTGCAGCCAGGAATCGTCTCCTCAAGAGCGAAGTACCTCATGAAACCGCCTTGCACCAAATTTTTGAGCGGCGTATGTATCTTATTAATATCAAGTTTGATCAATTGCTAATACTGAGGGGATTCAGTTTCTTTGAAATGCTTGGTATATTAAAATGCCCTCTGATGACTTTATGGTCTGTGTGATTTTTTGGATTTTGGTGAATTTAAAAATTCTGCATTTCCTAATTCAAGGTTTCCAAAACTGTGGCTACCAACAGACTGAATTGACATTTTTTTTCGTAATTCACGAATAATCTGTTAAGTGGGGTATGGGATGGCCATACCCCACTTAACCCCACTTAAACCCACCAGCCACAATCGTCTTCGGGTGATGACTGGACTATTCCTCCGAGAGATGACTATTTAAAGGTCATTCGAGTGCTTTCTCCTATCCGCTCTTTCCGCTCTTTCCTCTTTTCACTTCATCGGTTTAGCGGGAGTTGACTATTTGGCGGGAGTTGATCGTTATCCGCTTGATTACAGGTTTCCATATGTTGCGTATCTCTACGCTAGCTTGCCTGAATGCGTCATCGAACAACATATATGCAGCTTCTTCGAACTTTCTCCTAAACCAGTGTTCATCCTTGTGGATGATCTCAACATGGGGCTACTTGATGTTATGTTGATGAGCCCAAACATGCTCTGGTATTCCCGATTTGCTGGTTTCTCCTCGCTGTGTGTTTTTCTTGTGGTCGGCAATGAGGATTTTCAATGGTCTCCTAGTTTTACCGATATAGGATTTGCCGCAGTCACGGGGTATCCAGTAAATGCAATTCTTGGAATCGCAGTCCCCGTTTGGTGGCCTGGTTTTCATGAGGCTGCTGCGGTTGGTGTTTCCGGATCTGAAGCAATTCTTCTTATATTTTCCTCTGAGGGTTGTGATGGCTTCTCTTCTTTACGAGGTTCTTGCTGTCTTCCGTCATTACTTTGGAGTAACCATTCCATTGGAGATCTTTTTTGATGATGCCTAGTTCCTTCTCGAAACCTTCTTTGCATGATCCACTAAAGTTTTGTTAATTACCTTTTTCATAGATTGATGACTGTTGGATTCATGATTCAGATACTGTCCCGTGTGAGTGAGTTTTTGGTATACAGATGTTTCACCGATACATCTAAGAATTGGCAACTCGTTTTTGAATTTCTGGTACTTTCCGGACTGGGCTGAGAAGTAACTACTTCCCGGACGGTTGTCGAAAAAATAGTTTTAACATGAAACAATACATTTTTTTCCAGGACCAACCAAAGAGCTGTCATAATAAATATCAAGGAAACTTACTTCCGTAATGAAACCATTCCGCAAGTGAACGTCACCGAACTATTCGGAAATAACTTTGAAAAACTGAATCATACGAAAGAACTGATTTCTTCGAGCACGAAACTTTCGAAATTACTAGAACAAGCGTCTGATCTGGGGTTGAATAAAACACTCATGGTGGCTTTGCATTTGGAAAAACTGGAATGGCAGGCATCGAAAACTCTGAACATATATTCCCTCTTACTAATCACATCGTCTTTTTTGGAAATATTCAAAGTGGTGCTGATGATGAAGTTCGCTTTTGACGCCTCCGTCAGAATTCACAGGGCGATGATCAAAAGTGTGATTCACTCGAAGATGGCATTTTTTGATAACTACTTCATTGGCAATATTCTGAATAGGTTTTCCCAGGACTTGAGTGTTGTAGACGAACAGTTGCCGCATCATTTGTCAGCGCTCATTTGGGTAAGTAGTTTGATTCGTTAGTTACTCTATCCATGATAATGATTATACACTTTCACAATATGAATTTTATTCAAGAACGCGATTCACAACACGGTATTTTCCTCAGTTGTGCGATAGAGCGCAGAATGGGCTCAAATTAATAGAAATATGGTGTAAGGAACACTCACTGTCGATTAATCCCAAGAATACTGAGATGGTCTTTTTCACCAGGAAAAGAAGTTTATCGGGCTCAAAACCTCCCCAAACTAAACTTCTCTGAAGACGTGAAATACCTTGGTACTATCCTCGACAGGAAGCTAAGAAGAAACTCTCACCTACAGAGTAGAGCAAAAAGAGCATATGTGGCATATAAGCAATGTCGGAGAACAGTGGGACGCGCATGGGGTCTTTCATCCCGTGTGGTCACCTGGATCTACACTGCAATAATAATACCTATGTTAATGTACGGAGCCATTGCATAGGGACCGAAAGTTCTACAAGCAACGGCCATCCAAAAATTATATCAAATACAACGACTGGCTTGTTTGAACATCACAGGAGATATGAGAACATAACCAACCGCCACAATGGAACTAATAACTGGTCTGACCCCTCTGGATCTGTACGTTAAGGAGGTTGCATTAATGGCCATGTTACGATTGCCCACGGCTGGTGTAAACCTCGAAGTAGGAATGGGTCAATGGGGAATGTTCCTCCAGACGAAAATCAAGTAGTTTTCATAAAAGAGCTCTAAAACAACGCATTTTGAACTCATCATTTCAACCCTTTTCTTTAAAAAAGTATTTAAATACTTAAAAAAAGAAGAATGAAATAATGCATTCAACATTTAAAGGGATTCGTTTCTATTTCACCATTTGGTTCATCGGTTATAGCTAATAAAGGACAATGAATCTGTTACCTGTATGAGACAAACAGAGATGACATATTTCAGAGGCGTGCTATTCTTATTTCACATTTTTCATAATTATTTTCTACCACGTAGTAAGGGCTACATCAATCCATTTATTGAAGGAAAAGTGTTGTGTTACGTACCGAATTGATTTATATGAACAGAATGCGACCAACTTTGGGTTTGATTTGTTCATTTTTTAATTGGGTCAACATAGAATCTGCAAAATGTAAACAGTATGATAAAAACTATCCACGGAACGCAGGTGGCACTTTATTGAAACTTCATCTCAAAACAAAACACAGTGAAAAGTACAAAGAACTTTTGTTACTGGAACCAAATATCCAGCCAGAACCACATATACCCAAACAGCTGACACCTTTACAAGATTGTCGAAAAGAGTTGTCTCTAAGAAATAAAGGGATGGCGATTTCTACTCAAAGGTAAGTATCGAAATGACGATACTGAAATTGGTTTCAGAATCATACACTTTTTGGTTGGATCGCGAACGGTACCCAGTATCGTCAACTTTTGGTTGGAACAACCTGTATTCGATGCGCATGGGATGTATTCTACAATTCTGACATTTTATCTATTTCAAGCATAACATCGGGAATTTTCTTGTAGGAAAAAGTTTCTCTACTCTTGAGGATATTTTAATAATTCTAGTTCTAGTTTAAGTTTGTCTTGATATGTGAATCTGTACATGTAAATCCAGATTCATTTGTTCATTACCTACCTCTTCTGTTTTCAGGTTGGCTTCAGCCTTTTTGGGAATGTTGGATTGATAGCATCCGTTAGTTTCTCATTCATTCTTCCCACGATAGTGCTAGTAATTTCTTTAGTTCTTTTGCGATTCATATACATGCCTTCAGCAAGAAGTCTCAAACGTCTGGAAGCTGCTAGTAAGTATATGCAACACAAGCTGAGAAAATGAGAACCAATAATAATAATACAGCGCCGTTCAATCGCTTTCCGAATCGAGAAGACAAAATCCCGGCTTTGCGATTTGGAATATTGAATGGCGGGTACACAAGATAGAGGCTAAGATCACGTTGGCGAGATAACACGCGTCTCGTATCCAAGGTGTTATGGGTGGCTGCTGCCGCTGCTAAATTACAAAGTATCCATCACACTTTGAGCCAAGGCGTGCTGCTGAGAAGTCGATGGTGAGCGAGCGAGAAGTATCACGGGAACCTTCTCGCTTATTGCAAGAGCAAGAAATACTGTAGGTAGAGTATAAATGTGGCACCCCTGGAAAAGCCGAAGGCATAGAGTCACTCATTTGATTTATATGGATGATTTTAGACTTTATGCTTCTGAGGATAAATATGCAACGGTCTAAGTGAAGAACTCTCTCCACGGCAAGTATCAGCTCAAACTCCAACAGATCTGGTCATCAGAATTATCGAGGAAGTATGAAGTTGTTTCCACAACTATGCTTGCCATTTTGATCTTACTCTACTCTTTTCGAGTAGCGAAGTGAACTCGGGAGGAGCTGTATTGACTTAACGAGAAGAAATGAAAAATGTGCATCTCCATGAGAGTTTGCTAACTAAATCGTCCGTTCCACGGCTGTACTTCCCCCGACAAGAGGAATACCATGGACTTTCGAGTTTGGAGTGTCCACATGACAGAATGGTACTGGATGGAGCTTATAAAGTCATCAGGAGCTCAGATTCCCTTCTCTGCATGACCCGCGACCATGAGAGAAAAGTAATTGTAGCATTTCTTTCCAAGGTAGTAGCCCATTGAGAAAATGAGAACCAATAATAATAATACAGCGCCGTTTAATCGCTATCCGAGTCGAGAAGACGAAATCCTGGCTTTGCGATTTGGAATATTGAATGGCGGGTACACAAGATAGAGGCTAAGATCACGTTGGCGAGATAACACGCGTCTCGTATTCAAGGTGTTATGGGCGGCTGCTGCCGCTGCTAAATTACAAAGTATCCATCATACTTTGAGCCAAGGCGTGCTGCTGAGAAGTCGATGGTGAGCGAGCAAGAAGTATCACGGGAACCTTCTCGCTTATTGCAAGACTCCACGTGTTGTGAATAATCCGTCCACCGCAGATCAGGTGGAATCCTTCTGGAAGGACATTTGTGAACACCCGCAGCAACTCAACTCAGACACTCCGGCCCTAACGCAGTTCGAAGCTCTCAGCAGAAAGTATCAACAGCCAGAGCTTAATGAACTGCGCAACTCGATAACATCAGATGATGTTCGAAGAGCCCTTGTGGGTTCCAAGAACTTTGCTGCTCCAGTCCCAGGTGGACTAAAAACTTATTGGTGGAAAAACCTACCAAGCACCCAACGACATTTGGACAGAGTTTACAACTCATGGCTGGACAAAGAGCAGATGATTGCGTATTTGTGTTATAGGTTGTTCACGAGCATCTTATACAGACGAATACTCACCACAGTTGACCAAATATTCGAGCAGATATATGAGCAGAGAGAGTTTGGGAGGAGAGTCGCTGGAGAACCTGTCCATCGATAGATGTCTAAAGCAAGACTAGCTACAGTATAACCGTAACCTCTCTATAGCCTGGATCGATTATTGCAAGGCATTCAATACAATATCGCATGATCTCATCTTGCATTTCTTCAGAAGATTTGTGGTATGCGACTGGCGGACTCACTTTACCACAACATCTGGTCAGACCAGAATTCAAATAGGGTGGATCACTTTTAGGAGAAGTGTATTTCAGGGCGATTCCCTTAGTCCCCTTCTTTTCTGCATCTCACTATTTCCATTAAGTATCCGTTTCGCTCAGAAATACTGTAGGTAGAGTATAAATGTGGCACCCCTGGAAAAGCCGAAGGCATAGAGTCATATAGATGATTTTTAGACTTTATGCTTCTGAGGATAAATATGCAACGGTCCAAGTGAAGAACTCTCTCCACGGCAAGTATCAGCTCAAACTCTAACAGATCTGGTCATCAGAATTATCGGGGAAGTATGAAGTTGTTTCCACAACTATGCTTGCCATTTTGATCTTACTCTACTCTTTTCGAGTAGCCAAGTGAACTTGGGAGGAGCTGTATTGACTTAACGAAAAGAAATGAAAAATGTGCATCTCCATGAGAGTTTGCTAACTAAATCGTCCGTTCCACGGTTGTAATTCCCCCGACAAGAGGGATACCATGGACTTTCGAGTTTGGAGTGTCCACATGACAGAATGGTACTCGATGGAGCCTATAAAGTCATCAGGAGCTCAGATTCCCTTCTCTGCATGACCCGCGACCATGAGAGAAAAGTAATTGTAGCATTTCTTTCCAAGGTAGTAGCCCAAATGGCCGATGAACTTACTTTAGTTTTCGACTCTGAACGAGGTAGTCATAACTATGTCACTGGAATCCGTTCAAGAAAATGCCCACGTCAAAGCCGCTGATCTCTTTTCATTCCTGCGTCAGCACAAGGATAAGCTTATCGAAACAACTGTCCTTCGCTTTCTATGGGACAAGTGACATTATTCACCTCACGGTGTGAAGAGTGGTTATTGATTGGTGATATGTCGGAGTTTCAGTAACAGGGTCCGACCGGCGTAACCTTATAGAAAAATAATAATAATATGATGATATCAATAACGCAGACCACTCCGTTGAATGGTTTTTCTGAATATTTGAGTCCTCTCCACCCTCGAATCCCAAGATTATACCATTTCCCGCTTCAAGGCAACATCTTGACCAGACAAATGCAGAAAGCGGTCATTCTTGGTAGTTTGAAGTAAAAACCCAAATCAAACGGTTGAAAAAATATAAAATGGGGCTGAAGAATCGAAGTCAAATTTGTGTTTTGAACGGGATGACTGTTAGTCAACAGGTTGCACATAAAAATGTCATTGTTAATACGTGAAAAAATGTTATTGTTGTGCCAAGTAAAGTGCAATAAATGTATTATTATCATGATAAACTAATCCACACATTTTTTTAGCTAGAAGTCCTCTTGTAGGCCATCTGAACTCGACGATAGAAGGACTAACTACAATAAGAGCTTACAAAGCACAAGAAATACTTCGATATGAGTATGACCAACATCAAGACTTATTTAGCAGTGCTTCTTACACATCAATCTGTGTAAGAGGGGCATTTTCCTTCTATATGGAAATCATTGCCCTTGGCTTCGAGATATTCTTGCTGTCAAAGTTTTTGTTTTTCGGTGCAGGTGAGTAAATGATTTTGTCGATCGATTGGAAAATATTTTTTCGTCCTGAGACAAAGTCTATAAAATTGAGTAGCCAAATTTAATGTATGAAAACAACATAAGTAAATCCAAAACAGCATTTTCATTTAGCACCAGAACTTTGAAAGGTATTCAAAAGTCTAGTGTCGCGTACCGTTTTCAACAATTTCCAGCAGTTTTCATCAATTCTATGGCATGTGGACATCTCTAGATATTTATGAACTAAGCAGGCAGTTATCAGGACAAAGCGTAAAGAACTTCCAATATTTCAATGGTGTGAAATGAATGTATTAAAAACACTTTCTTCAACTCTTGATGATGCCAACTTGATCCGCGAAACGCACCTCAGAAAGACGTGTTTCAGTTCTGGTGTTGAAGAAGTATTTTCAATAGCTGTCAATATTTCATTACTCTAAAAATGAAGTTATATTAACCCCCTCTTTCAATGTGACTAGCATTCGGAGTTCTCATCCAAATACTTGTTGTGAGGTTGTTGGTTTCCTTTGTTAGATATGCCCCCAAGGTCCAATGTCACGTCTGTTTTGTAGTACATCTGAAAAGACGATAGTTCTTTGAATGACCCGTTCCATTGTGGATATAATTTTCAGATTGAGGCACTGCACTCAATTGCTCTCATCTCATGTCATTCAATGGGGAATGTTCCTCAATTTAGGTTATTACAGCAAATTCAAGTTTGAACAAAATGAAGTTGAGTTTGATTCATGAGTTTTTCAAATTCACTTCGAAAAGTATTCAAATTGATGTTTCAAATGTTGGGTTTTAATTTTTGAAGCGATTTGTTTCTGATTCACATATTGGCAACAGCGTCTATATCAAGTTGAAATAATTTATACGTACCTAGATATTCTACTTTGGAAAAGGAAAATTATCTTTATGAATCAACAATTGAGGCAAAATATAAATTATAGTTCAATACCACCTCCACAAGCCACATAAACAACAGTTGTTTTGTTGAGGTTAAGTTGTTAGGTTAAGTTGAAAAACAGCACAAGCTGAACTTCGCCCTTCATCGATTGTTACACTGTGTTTAATTTGTAATTATTCGATTAATAAAGCCGATTATATTACTTATTTATATAGAGGAAGATAGGTTACGTGCACAAAATGTCATATGTCAAAGAATGTCTCGGAACTCGGAACATAAGTAAACAGAACAGCACGCCTCTAAAATATGTCATCTTTGTTTGTCTCATACAGGTAACAGATTCATTGTCATTTATTAGCTATAACCGATGTTGCCAAATGGTGAAATAGAAACGAATCCCTTCAAATGTTGAATGCATTTTTTCATTCC
>NW_019291846.1:69787-72518 GCF_000500325.1 Leptinotarsa decemlineata | reverse complement strand
CAATGGACTAAAATGAAACTGAAGCTATTGCATTGTCGACACACACAAGTTCTTTATCTACCCTATAATCTGAAAAAGTCGTCAATCTGCAGCCACCTGGTGTTAGAGCGGGCGATCTCAAACAACCCCGCATGTAAACCGTCCCCCAAACGAGAAGAGACAAGGGGTGCAATGCGGCATCAACTGCGATCGTGTCGATTTGCCGGCGGGCTTTAAGAGCCGAATAAACTGACACCACCTGTGAGAAAGAATGGGATACGATCTCGAAGGGAAAGCTCTTATAAATTCCATTCAAATCGGGACGTTATTCAAATTTTATGGGTAATCCTTATCAAGAGGCGAGGGGTTGTTTTATGTTCACCTGAAATATGTCTCCGAACCGGGTGACGAGATCCAACAGCCACGGATTTGAGCAGGGTGGTAGTTGATTTGGAGGTAAAAGTCGCGGCGTACGTCTGACAGCTGGCATGATACACTTTTTCGATGTCAGTTTCCCGCTTATTGAGGTGTGACATTCATTAGAGAGGTAATTGGATTTTGACATTTATGAAGAAGTTTATATAAACTGAACTGATCCAACAAATAAAGTAAACCAAGCCAAAATAGATGTGTGATCAAAGCATGATCACCGTACACATTTGCATCTATTGGGTACAATAAACAATCCTCCTTACGCTGGCCAATGAGATTTAACCCCTTAACGCATGATTTTTTTTGTTTTTAATTAAAAAAAATACACTAGACTAATCAAAGGCCCAGAAAATCTTGAAACATTCTTAAAAATTTTTTTTCAAGTATTTCCTTCCAAAAATACCCAAATTCTTTTGTGCCATATTTGGCACAGTATGTAATAAAGACTACATTTGCAAATACTATTTATTAAGTGGAAAATGTAGTTTTGAACTAAACTCATGAAATGTAACTGAAATCATTCTGTGTGAAACATATAAAAAGCAATTTCTATCTTTGTTTGAACAAAGGTGCACATTACGTTTGGAACCTAACCTACTACCCCACTCCATACACCCCCGCTCTCCGAGCGGTCCTCAACTTACTGATGGGCACTTCAGCAAGATTTATATTTAGCGGTTACTCCAATTATTATGCCCTTCGTCAATCTAACGACCTAAGATTACCCATACCAGCCTCTACTCTAGTCAAAGACTCTATATATTATAATGGTCTCATTCACTTTTAATTTTATCATTTACCTGACCATATTAAAATTTTAGAGAATGGCTGGGTATTTCATAAATCAATAAAAGACTTATTATGTGATAGATCCTATTATAGTTTAGAAGAGTTCTATGAGAACCGCTTTCTCTAATTTATTTTATCAACTGTATTTTTCATTAAACAAAGTATGGTATACTGCATTTGAACAACTGTACTTTAATAAACAAAGTATGTTTACTGCATTTGAACATTTCAAACTTTTTTGGTATTTTTCATTATATGATATCTTCAATTAATTTCATATGTGTTTGAGTATTTCAACATAATTGATACCCTATATAATATGTATGTGTGTGTATAGATATGTATATGTGTATCTGTTTATGATGTCAGGCGTAGCTGACGTGCAAAAACCCTCATATGGGAAGGTTGTCGCGGGTATCAAGGTGGAAATCTTGCACCTTGCCTATCCGATTACCCCATCAACGATGAAACAGCAGAGCATATACTTTGTGCCTGCCCCGCTGGGGACCAAATCAGGTTTCTAGAGTTCGGCAGAACCGAACCTGGGTACCCATTTGATAATTTTGAAGCCTCCTCGTTTACCAAATATCACTCCACTTGACTTTCCTTCTAGGAATATTGCCAAAATCATGGTAACTAGCATGTTTTTGAAGATGACGAAAATCTACACAATATTTTCCTTTATAAAATGAGTGCGATGCCAGCTGTATCTATCTATATTGCTATATTTTTGGAAAAGCAAAATCAACTCCATGAAATTCGCCACAATATTCCAAAATACAAAATTGTACACAAATTTCAAAACCTCATGAAGCTAAAAGTTTACCTTTTGTGAAATATAGCTCACGAATATAGATTTTTCCTCTAAGCACATCTTCTGACTTCCAGAACCTTTTCAGGAAAGAAACATGCACCTGATTGACTTATTAAACACCACAAGTAATCTCTGTAGCCTGGAAGATCGAAGGAATGTTTAAGAATTGTTTCTATTCCATAGATACATCTACTAAAATCTTCCTGCTGGCTAGCCTGTTTGACTCCACTCGAAGCGATATATCTCAAAAGTACACGGCAAAGTAAATCTGCCCATCGTTTCGCATAGAGATCGAAATTCACGTCAATACTAACTTTGTTCGCAGGTATTTCGAAGTATTTTTCATGCAGTGCTCATACGTACATTCTTGGGAAAAAATTACAAAATCAAACATAACATTTCCTGTTCTACTTCATTTGTATCTGAAATGGGTCGATACTCAGCAGCGATAATCCGAAAATCCTCCCTTGAAGTACTTAATTGAGTTCAACTTAAGTGGCTTACAGTAATAAAATCCTAGTGGAGAGAATGGAAGTTTCCAATTATGAAATCGGGGCGAGTAGTATTTCACATAATAAGAAAACCTCGTTATAATCCGATTATAGTTATAATAAAATATAGGCATTAAGGCGTTACTCATAATCTAGCCACGAGGTTCAGGAATCCGGATTAGCCATAGAATTGAAGCCGCCAAATAATCAGCGCAATGAATAATTT
>NW_019291846.1:47287-64787 GCF_000500325.1 Leptinotarsa decemlineata | reverse complement strand
CACATATTAAAATAATATTGTGTTTACATTATTTATCTCTCACATGAGTTTGAATTATTCTCTTTGAAAATAAATACACTTCTCTCATACTCATTATATACCACCTCTATTGTGTAATNTTGGAAGATGATTCGAAACACCGTCGATAACTCTTTGTTAATTACTTATAAAAGTAACCGAACTGTTATAAGCTTGATAATTCCACTGCTACCTAAATCCAAATTCTAAAAAAATAATGTTTCTAGAAGAAGCGACTTTATTGAGAAAACTTGACGTATAGGGACAAGACATATCATCTTGAAGCATTATTCACCATCTTTCAATTTACCGAGTAATATATAGGGGGTTTCATTTGAAAAAATGAACTAAAACAAACTTACCAATACAAGTGATGATGGAATTACTGGGATGCTGTGCACGAAACTGCTACTTCCAACTGAAGGACGAATTCTTCACGTAAGATGAGGGACTGCCAATGGGATCGCCACTCTCACCAGTTATAGCCAATGTATATATATATTGAGTGGTTTGAAACTCTGACCATTGAACAAGCCCATAAGAAGCCCCGAGTCTGGTGGAGATACGTGGACAACACCTTCATAATATGGAACCATGGGACTGCAGAAGTAGACACTTTCCTGAAGCACATCAACAACGTAAGTCCTTCCATTACTTTCACGATGGGGAAGGAAGTCCACAACGAATTGATATTCTTAGACGTATTGGTGAGGAGGACCGACACTAAACGAAAAACATCTATATATCGAAAGAACACGGGACAGTATCTGAATCAGGAATCCAACCACCATCAATCGACTAGGAGAGGAATCATCAAGACTCTACTAGATCGTGCTCTGCAATACGAAGGAAGGTCTCGAAAATGAACTAGGCATCATCAAAAATGACCTTCTACAGAATGGTTACTCTAGAGTGATGGTAGTGCAGGCTTTTGCTAGAAGACAGCAAGAGCTCCACAAGAAAGAAAAGCCGCCACAACCAGTACTTGTACTTTCCTACATCAGAGGATTGTCGGAAAGAATAAGAAAGATTGGGTTCGAGTATAACATTAGAACCTGATTCAGATCTGGGAACACTATCCGTAGCAGTCTCATGAAATCCAGGCCACCAGAATTGCATTTACCGGATACCCTGCGAGTGCGGAGAATCATACATCGGTGAAACTAAGAGGTCATTGAAAGATCATATTGTCGAGCATAAAAAACACACACAGCGAGGAGAAACCAGCAAATCAGGAATAGCAGAGCATGTTTGGACTCATCAACATAACATCAAGTGGGTTCAAACTGAAATTATCCACAAGTAGGAAAACTGGTTTAGGAGAAAATTCAAAGAAGCCGCATATATGTTGTTCAACAATGCATTTAGCCAAGCTAGCATAGAGATACGTAACATATGGAAACCTCTAATTAAGCGGAACACAACCATCTCCCGCCAAACGGTCAGTTTCTGCTAAAAAACCAATGAAGCGGAGAGAGGGAAGAGGGGATATGTGAAAGCAGTCGAATGACCTAAAAATAGTCAGATCTCGAAGGAATAAATCCAGTTATCACCTGAAGATGATTGTGGATACTAACAACTGAAACGTCGTGAAGTAACTTGGTTTGGAATCTTTCAATTTTATATTTTCAATTTCCATTTCTTGTTAATGAGCACGTGTTGAGAGTTCCCTTTTTTTGTTGCTTGTATGTTATTTCATTGTAATTTCAGTTTCTTACTTATTAAAATTGTTCCTTCAGCTAATATTCTTTAATGTTTTACATATTCTTTCTGGGATTTCAAATCAATTTATATCATAGTAGACAATGGAATTCCGAACTGATGAAATGCATCAGAATTTGTAGGTGATTAAGTTATTTTTTCGAATCGAAATGCACATCCTTATTAACACGATAAAAAGACACTTTTTATCATTTTTGATCTCTATCAAATCCCATACGGCTTGTAAACAGATATAAATCAAAAGCGGCCGCGTCCTTTTAGCGGATTTCATCGAATCAAATACAGCGGTAGTTTGTATCACCAAAACCTGCTGTTGTCACGAAGTACTTTGTCTTGATTTATTTCTTGTATGCGGTCGAGGCAAGGAGTTTCCTGAAAATGTGTATTGAACTTATGAACCGAAGAACGTCGATAGAGTCGCCTGTTCTGTTTGGAAATGAAACGATATCGTAATCTTGCTGGATTCTGTACTTTCGAGGATATATGGCGCAATGTCTGCACCAACTGTAATGTACAGGTCGCGAATGGACTTGGAAAAGGATTTAAAATTTTTCTACACTGAGAGAAGTTGAACAAATGTTGAGATCAGTGCATTTTGACTTGTACAGAAAAAGTAATCATTTATTCTCTGGTCGGTCGGTAGCCGGGCGGTTCGATGTGGGTGCTTTGTTCACTCAGTCAACCGGCCGATGTGTGAGTCGATGGTTTAAGCCGCAGACTGAACGCTCGATTTTCACTTGCTATCGTCCAACCCGTGTCAGGAGTCACACGTTAAAAGGTAAGACTTCGTTAGCTTGCACTAGTATCGACTTCTGAGGGTTGTCGTTCTCTAGGGGTACGAGAGCTGGTTAACGGAAAAAATATATCTTGAACATATTTTTTCAAGTCCATTATATCTCAAAGTGGAGAGCACTAGATTTGCGATGAATACAAACTCAAAGTCTCCACAATTTTTATATTTAGGTGAAGTTTCACAAGATTTTTCAAATGTTTTCAGACGGTACTCTAACCATATTAACTTTTCATTATACAGGGTGTAACTGAATTAGTGTAAAACATTCAAGTAGGTGATTCCTCATCGAAAAAAAGATAGGATCTTTTATATAAAGAAACGTCATAAGAGCATCCCTTGTTAAGATACAGCCCCTTAAAGGGGGTACATAACATTTGTATAAAATTTTTTTTCACAAGCACTGAAGAAGTTACAATATTGAAATTACCCTGACGTTTTGTACTACCAAAAAGCCAGTAATTTATTTGGTTTACCCCATGGTCGTAGGGGTGGAAAACGCAATCCCTAAAATTTATTTCCAATGTGAATTTTTGTCGATAGCCTGTTTCATTCTAAACAAAAAATGTCTCCTGGGTGTTTTGCCCAAAATGAGCCAGTTCGCAGCAAAAAATTATTTTACGAACAACTACAGAGATACATCGTCATAAATGAGAACTGGATTTATTGTTATTTTGTAGTTAGTACCTGCATTAAACAATTAAAGGGTAATGAACAAAACTAATTTATTAATAACAAAACACACAACATGTAGAAATCATAGTAAATGTTCAATATGTCTACCTTCAGACATTACGNATTTAGTTACACCCTGTATACTATGAATCCTACTTCTGAATTGTTAGTCAATAAATACTATAGATAAAGTAGAAATCTCCCATAAATCAGGCCTTTACTGAATTTCGTATTCACAACCAAATCGATCTCCTCAGTATGTCAGAGAAAGTCGTAGAAAAATTAAAAGACGGTTTCTTGAACATGTTGAACTGATTGACAATTTCAGAAGTCGACACTTAGATGATTGTAACATTTAAAGTTCGTTCTCTAATCACATTCTCATTTACAACCATAGTTTTTATATTGATTCCGATTTAGATATTTTACACGTGCCAAAAAGGCCCTCTACTTAGTTTACGTGAAATTTTTGAAAACAACTCTGCTAATAATAACCCTAATGTTATATCTCTCAACAAGTGAAGTTTGATTGTCAAAGGTTTTTTAATTCTTTTGATTTTAACTAAATTTCCCCTGCCTTGATCTTACATAAACCATTCATTTTGTAACAAGATGGCATGTAAATATATAACATGTAATTTCATTACGTCCATTCCATTTCATTCATTCCATCAATTCTTATTGTTGTTTCATAATTTTCCTTACTTTCGTATCTACTTAGTGTGAAAGTTAAAAGAGAACTTATTTCAAATCCTACATAATTATTTTTTCAACATTATGTTCATTTGATGAAAGTTTTTCTGACTCTTTCGGTCACGATCTAGAAATATAGTAATGAACAAAGATAATCACACATTTACAACATTTATTTATGAAAAAATTCACGACAGACGCATTATTATAATTAAATCATGATTCTTTACCCTGAAGAAAAGAGAAGCAACTGAAAGAAGAAAAGAATAATGTAATTATGAACATAATTTCGATAGAATGAAAACTCCCGTAACTCCCAATTCCATACTCCCGTATATCCGGATAAGGATGCCACTTGGCTAACAATGTTCATTTCTTTGTATAAAATTCCAGGCACAACAATTCTTATTTTCTTTTATTAAATCCATGGTCTCACGAAATACTTCGGTGGAAAAAAGCTTCATTTCCATTTGGGAATTATTTCCAGGGAGAATATGAAAGTTTCCCCATAATGAACATAATTTCAAAACATTCCACAATTCGGTTCTGTCAGTGATATGAAATGAGCTTATTCAAAAACTCCTTCAATATAAAAGTTAATAACACGAATTGTTTTGAACTGAATCATTCAGTAATCTCACGATTAGGACAAAAATTTCCTGAACTTTTATTTATTACAGCGGAAACAAGTCACTTCAACTTATGTTTCTTTCGTAGGACTAGAGAATATCTTTAAAGGATAGCTCACTTCATCTATTTCAATATTAAAAAAATGCTCATATATAATGTGGAGATGGATACGAACATTATCCTCATCAAGTTGAATATCTTAGTTGTCTTGAGCATTCTAGCCTAGGAGTTAATTGATGTATTTCAATTTTTGTAAAAATAGGAAGCAGATGTTAATGAAAAATGTGTTTATCATTTCAATTTCACTTTTCCGTGATTGACAAATCACACTGGGTAGATTTTTATTCACTTATCTCTGATGAGAATATTCGTATCTATTATTTGCAATCATATATCACTCATTATCTTTCAATTATTTTCCACCAGCACAAATACTCTGGTCAAGAAGTGCCTTTTAGGCAAACATTTTTTCTCCGCCTCGAAAAAAATATTAACGATGTGTCGTTCGATTCGAAAGAGCGTGTAGATGTTTTTTGGAAAACTTCAAGTTTCGCTTGCAAAAAACGACAAAAGTTGTAAACAGTTGTGAACAGTTTGCAAATATCCCAAATTAGTTGACTATAGTTGCATTCACTACTGTTCCAAAATATATGGCTGCCAAAAAGTCTTTCCACAAACACTGTAAAAGAGATATTTGTGAAAATGGTAAGAAGGTTACAATTAAAGATGGCGAATTCAACGATGAAGATAAAGACGATATTGCTGGAGCTGAGAATTAACTGTTTGTTGCAGAGCTTGTGAAAACTTCGCTGAGAAAAACGAAAAGGAAAACGTTGAAATGAACAGAGAACAAGATAAACTGAGGATTTTTGATAAAATACAAATCACGAAATTATAAAACAACGTTTATTGGCGCTCCGAAGCGACTTCATTGTTTCCAGTGGCGCATTTGCTTTTTCAGCTGCAGGAAAACTTGGAAAAACCTGCAGCACCACATCATCTGAAGATTATGAGCGACAACCTAGGAAAGATTTCCATAAAAGAAGGTGATCTGAAATGAAATCATGGAAAATTCAACGTAAACCATTATCAATGAAAAAGCGTAATGAAGAAAACACATTTTCAAATTGATTTTTGATTTGCAAAATGCCGTGGCTGATGAACTTGAGGAAAATTCTTTTTGTTTGACACATTCCTATTCGTATTTCATGAAATGAAAGATTTAAAGTAACACTGATAGGCTGTAATAATAAATAAATAAATATACAATGAACTCGTGAGAGATGGCGTTTTGCGACGCTTGGGGAGATAAAACCTGAGTCTCTAAAGGCGCGTATTCACCAAAAAAGCGAGCANCCAATCCAGCGATTATGGTAATTTTCATCCAAAAATTGCCGTGCAACTACACTAAAGTGTTGTGGAGCACCATAGTACATGTTCCGCATACGGAATCTTTCCAAGACTGCTCAAGGCCCAATTAGATGGTCACCGACAATTCCAACCCAAATATTAAAAGAAAACTGTTCTTGAAAATTATTTTCTATCAAGGCGTGTGGATTGTTTTCGGCCCAAATGTGACTGTTGTGGAAGTAAATAATTGAATTGCGAGAAAAACAAGCTTCATCTGAAAACAATATTCGACTTAGGAAACCTGGATTTCTTCTTATTTTACCGAGTAATCAATTAGAAAAAGCTAGTCTTGCAGGCTCTCTGGGAAATAGGTTACAAAACTAGTTACACTAGTTCTGATTGGGAATAATCTCTTAGAATACCAAAAAATTGGACATACCATAGTTCTGACAGGAGTTTGAAATGTACAATCAGAGAGTTAAAAAAATAATGAAGTTGGTTAATGAAATTTACAACCTCCCCCCAGTTTGATACCATTCGAGACGACCACTTCTTATACTTAGAGTTCAAATTTTGCTTCGGATATAACAAATCTACAAAATTTCAATTATGTTCAGTTCAGTTCTGATGCGGCTACTATCGAGGACGTTGATATTGAAGTACCAAATGAAATGAACAAAGGGGAGCAATCAGAACCTAAACTGAAGAATTTTTAAAGGTTGAGTCAAGATCTCCATATTTCGTCCTCTGAATCAGATACTTATGCAACTGACGGTGACTCTGATTACGTTCCATCAGAAAATGAAGAATTAATTGATAAGAATCAACATACTTCTACTGATGATAACGATACTGACTATCATAATGATGATAGTGCTCAGGAAGGAGGGAAAACCAATAAAGAGGTCAAATTCCAAACTAAACAGAGAAAACGAGATGAACAGAATTGGGGGAGAAAATCATCAAAACTTCCAGGAATAGAGAAATGGCTTATGAACATTGGAAGGAAACATTACAGCTCGAAAGAACACTGAAAGCTCTATGCACAAACTGTAGGCGAAAGTGCGACACAAAGTTCACAGAGGAACTTCGAAAATTTATATTCACAGAGTGAAAAAGGAGTTATTGAATCGCAATACAACGATTTTTTCAAAAACTTGCCAATTTGCGCAAAACATGTTTCTGGTGCTGAAGAATCAGATAGTGACTGATCCATAGTTGTTTGCCCATTCACTTTGATCATTTTGTTGTTTATTTGTTGACTGATTTCATTTACCAGAAAAATAAATTTAATTTATGTGGAATCAGAATCATTTTAACTCCCTAATCACTATAATTACAACTCCATTGAAAAGGACATACCATACTCGATAACAGTCCACTATTGTAAGTCCATTTTTTTCTCCAATTTGTTTATTGATGAATCAAAACTGATTGATCCAGTTTCATACTGCTCATTTCAAACCCAATGATATACAAAAGTCGTGATGAATAACTGTTTCTTCCGTCAAACTAAAAAAACCTCTCCTGAAAAAAAACCTTTTTGTGACATATAATAGTTCTGCATTTAGGCAACGATATATACTTAAAGTGATTGGAATATGTTATGTACAGTGTTACACTTTCTTGTTACAAAAAAAAATCAGTCACTACCATCAGATTTAGGAATGATGTTCATAATCGCTANCTCTTTGATCATTCCCATATTGATTTCAATTTAAGAGCCACCGGTATACAGCTGTTTCAGCCTATTGGGCATCGTCAGTACCGGGCAGGCGGTCCTCGAATTGAAGACAAAATGAGAAAAACCAAGAACGTACTCGATAAAAATAGCTGCGTAAACGCAAGCGAAACATAAGTGGAACCACCTATTGGTGTGACACCCAAGTCAACTTGCCAGTATAATTCTCACACTGGGTTGTGAACATATACACATAGTCATGGGTGAACAAATTTCAGATATTGAAAAAACAAAAATATAAACATATAAACCAATAATAAATATAGCATAAACATACAATTTCAAAAAAGGCTGACAATATAGTAAATCAACAACAAGAATTCTATACCAGGATTAACAACAAACTTTCTCTTCTCATATATCATTATTATATACCTACATCTATAACAATGTCAAAATTGATTTCGTAAATATTCTTCCACACTGTAAAAACATTTAGATTTCAAATATTGTTTCATTCTGATTTTGAATAATTCCATATCTCTGGACCTCACAAGGAATAATATAGAGAATTAAATGTTTCTTTTAGAAATTATTATTTTTACAATTTTTCATTACTAATTGTAACAATAACATCAAATGTTAAATAACATTAACATCTAGACTAACGAATTGCACTAAATTAAGTGTTGGAAATGGCCTTCTTCGGCTTCAGTACAAACGTCTAGCCACCGCATCATTAAATTTCGCACTCTTTTGAAAATACCTGACGTATTTTTCATTATGTCACATGAATTAATGATTTTATTTCGTAAATCATCTTCACTTTGAATAATAGTTTTGTATAACAACGCTTTAACGTGTCCCCAGAGAAAATTATCTGGGGGATTCATTTCGGGCGGGCGAGGTGTCCATGGGTGTGGGCCTGAACTCCCAATCCAGCTAGCTCGAAAGAACACTGAAAGCTCTATGCACAAACTGTAGGCGAAAGTGCGACACAAAGTTCACAGAGGAACTTCGAAAATTTATATTCACAGAGTGAAAAAGGGGTTATTGAATCGCAATACAACGATTTTTTCAAAAACTTGCCAATTTGCGCAAAACATGTTTCTGGTGCTGAAGAATCAGATAGTGACTGATCCATAGTTGTTTGCCCATTCACTTTGATCATTTTGTTGTTTATTTGTTGACTGATTTCATTTACCAGAAAAATAAATTTAATTTATGTGGAATCAGATTCATTTCAACTCCCTAATCACTATAATTACAACTCCATTGAAAAGGACATACCATACTCGATAACAGTCCACTATTGTAAGTCCATTTTTTTCTCCAATTTGTTTATTGATGAATCAAAACTGATTGATCCAGTTTCATACTGCTCATTTCAAACCCAATGATATACAAAAGTCGTGATGAATAACTGTTTCTTCCGTCAAACTAAAAAAACCTCTCCTGAAAAAAAACCTTTTTGTGACATATAATAGTTCTGCATTTAGGCAACGATATATACTTAAAGTGATTGGAATATGTTATGTACAGTGTTACACTTTCTTGTTACAAAAAAAAATCAGTCACTACCATCAGATTTAGGAATGATGTTCATAATCGCTATTATGGCCCTCAACACGTATGTCAAAACGATATGTTTTCTCATAACGATGTCTGATATTTTATTGGTAGTGTTTGACGTGATCAAACTGAAATAACATCGAAACAGAATAAAGTCACAACGTTCTGTTATATATCTGAATGAAAAGACGATTTACAATAGGCTGTCTTTATTTCAGTTCTCAAATACTTTTAATTATGTACTCATTTTTCAACTTCAATTTCAATTAACATTTTATCCAACCGACTGCGTTATATATCTGTTATATGTTATATATCTGAATGTTATATATCTGAATGAACCGACGGTTTTTAATAGACTGTCTTTATTTCAGTTCTCAAGTCAATTAAATTGAAAACGCTGCACTTTCAGTTTTTGCTTCCGCCAAGGCTGCTGCGATTTACTATGTTTACATGGTGTACAATATATTGACTGAGAATAAGAAATACAATACGTGACAAGTTCCACAGATACCCTGTATGAATGCATCGTCTGCGGGTACACATATAATAAATTGGTATTGCTCTTTCGCAATGTTCCAATTGAAGTTTCTTGTTTCGGAGTCCGTGTCCCGAATCCTACACGAGCAATCAAAAGAGCACCAAAACTCGCATCAAGTTCTCGTCATGGACTTCGATCCTTTTTCGGCATCGTGAATGGCCGAATCCAGCTCGACCACGTTCTATTCTATTTGTCCAGTTTCGGGATAAACCTACAGAATCAGGATATCAACTTTCTTGAAAGGATGTTTGGAGCGGTGCCATTGTAAGACTTTATAAAACTCTGCAAGTCGGGAGTTTTTCCTCTCATTTTATTTATGAGTATGGGAAGCCGGCTTAAGTGAATTTCTATAGGTGTATTTGGGTCGAACGATTCTGGAGATGGATTACTTTTCGGGATCGCTGTAATATAATATGATGAAATGCAGTCTGCGGGATATGTTTCCTTGGGAGGTAATGGAATGTTTTTTTCAGATGCGGTTATGGGATTTACGGAAGAACAGCTCGATAATCGATAATTACAGTCATGTTCTTTTCCAAGAAACGATTTTATATCGAAACAGTGAATGATGGGGACCTACTTTTTTTATGCGAAACATCTATATCCGCACGTTAATGCAATTGCTTGCGTGGCGATGCATGACGTGGCGACAGATCACCATGCGCAAGCGATTGTGCGATTCTATTTCCACACTGAACTCGGATATCTATAGGGTATAAAGTTGTGTTCACTTACAAAATAATAATAAGAACTATAATGTTTTATAAAACGGTGCCAATTTCCTATTTATAGCAGTTTTATAAACATATTGAAAACATTTCTGGGAGAAATGCAGTTTTATAATGTGTTTCTCCAAAACGTTTCCGCTACTATTATAAAATACGAAATTGCTATTTGGGATGGATGGTGAAAAGTGGTACTCAGAACCATACGAGTATTATGAAAGTGACATCACTGTGAGGTATTCTCAGACAGACAGTTTACCTTCCAAGGAGTTCATGTGTGCATCTCTATAAAAATTAACTCTTGATATCTGGCTGTATCTGTATTCCTAGAGTAGGGAGGGTGAGTGTAGATCCACAGCACTCAGCCCACATGTGACCCATTTCAAATCCTCCCGAGGAGTTGTCCTCCTCGGTCATCTTCCATCCTGTCCTTTCCAGAGAAGTGGACAGGTCACCTCCGTGGAGATGCACAAGTGAGGGAGCTTTCCTGCAGGAGCAGACGGTTCCTTGCCTGCCGCAGAAAGTGCCCTCGCTGTTGGAGGTAGAGTGGGGGAGGAGGAGGCTGCTCTTATATTGGCTGCCATTTTTGCCTCCTTCTTCGCTGTCTTTCTCATTTTGGCCTTGGCGCCGCAAATGCGCTTACGCCTTGGCATTTGTATTACATTACGAGGTGGTCTGCCATGTTCAGCCTCATCCCAAGCGTTAGATTGGGGTGAGCACTTCTGTCCAGCGTCGGGAATGGTTTTCGTTGTTTCTGTTTTTGTGTTGTTTCATTTAAGTGTGTTCCCACGAGTAGCAAGGGAACAGTTGGTCACCTCTGGCAGAGCCCCACATCACCAGAGGTAGGCTGATTACATTGAGGTTTCGCCCACTTCCTCAAGGGGATCGTTAGTAACCACATATCACCCTGCTGCCATTCAGCTGTCGACACGATTCCTTACACTTTAGCTTGGGTAGGCTGGTCCATGGTGGCATGTTTTGCAAAGGCTTTTTGGGGAGTTTTAGTTCCCCTTATCCCACTTATTTCTGCCACTGACTAGGAGTCCGGCGACCCCGTCCGTAAGGCCGCATTGGGGTCCCAGAAAGGGCTTCCGGTCCCCTGGCCGTTCCCCTTTCCGCCCCCTGGGAAAGCGCCCGATAGGTACCCCAACCCACGGGTTGATATCTGGCTACAGCCAGGAGAATTGATGAGTACCCGTACATTTTGAGATTCAATCAACATTTCTTACATCGACTTTCAAATTACCGATTCAGTCCAGCAATTTCGTAAATCAGTCACAAATTGAATCAAGAACCGAGCAGAAACACCGATCCCACCGTGAAGCATCCTCTTAAAATTCAAACCAGGTAAATTCCTTATCACGAATAATTAACCTCAAAATCTCCCGTATTGCTCCAGAATGAGAATAAACTTTAAGTGGCAAGTAATTAATTCGGCTCTAGAGAAGTTCCGCAACGAGGCGCTGAGAGATGATTCCAAATAAGAAACACATTAGGGCAAGATGCAACGACATCGGTTGTTTTGTTGTGGCTCGATAATGTCGCAGCGTGTGACAAAACAAGCAGAATGAAGAGTAGCCTAGGAACATTTATCAGATTCTAAGTTTTCAGAGACATTCTTGTGAATCTTACGGAAATATGGTTTTGATTGAATAGGATTTTTTCAATTTGGTGGGTAGAATTCTAACTTCTGGCGTAAAATGCATCTGAAAATGTAGTAATTTACTCAGCGTGTCTGGAAAATACTGTTTTGTTGGACGAGTAGACAAAAATCTGGGAATGAAGGTAGTTGGGATAGATTGATATTTCCAAATAGGTATTCATTTCCTTATTTTTCTGATTGATTCGGCCGTTACTTGATGAAGATCCATAGTAATTTAAAAAACTGCATCTCACGATTTGATCTCCATAAACTTCATTTGAAAAATATATAACAACATGTTTCGCTAAGACATTAACTTTTTTAAGTGAGATCAAATCGCTAGGTGTAGTTTTTGAAATTCATTTCCTTATACGTATGCATCTCTCATCGATAGTTTTCACTTTTGATTTATATATGGGATGTTTTTTCCCGCTTGGGGCTGTTTGAAGTTGTTATTAGTTAACAATCTGTCTCTCAGACGGAGGTTTCAAATATGTAGCGGATCCGTGTTTGAACTAACTAATGCAGCAAGCTTTTAGGAACAGACTTCAAAAACCATGCTCGCCCGTACACGTCGAGCAAGGAATCGTCTACACTAATCTAGAGCAAGCGGAAGCATTCGCTGACAACCTCGAAAGACAGTTCAGTGACACTGACGTCCCACTCACAGACGTGTTAGAAGAAATAGAGAAACAGGTTGAAGCAACGGTACGAAGACTGAGACGACAAAAAAGGGACAACGCGCAACCCCCGGCCCCAACATCTCCCGAGAAAGTAAAGATATCGTGAGATGTCTAGTTCCACGGAAAGCCCCAGGTCCAGATCGAATAACAAACCGGGCACAGAAAGTCCTACCACGCAAGGTTGAAGCAGCTGTAACCAACATGATCAACGCTATACTCAGACTGCAATATTTCCCGTACCCGTTCAAAGAGGCAACGGTTAACCACATCCCGAAGCCAAAGGAGAACCACCTATTTCCAGATAACTTCAGGCCTATCAGCTTAACCCCTTCTTCAAGCAAAGTGGCAGAACGTGTCATCGAACCATCGAACTAGGAATCTTTCTAGATGAACATTTCGGTTTCAGATTAGAACACTCGACAGAGCTGCAAGTCGTGTAAGTAGTAGACTTTGTGATGGAAGGCTTCAACAACGGCAAAGAATACAACACTGGAGCGATTTTCTTAGACGTCTTCAAGGCGTTTGACAGAGTTTGGCATGGCGGACTTATGGCCAAAATGGGCAATTTCGGCTACACGAAATGAATGGTAAGATTAATCGAGTCTTTTCTAGCTGACAGGCGATGCCACTAAGAGTAAGACTAGAACTCTCACCCATGTGACTACTAGAAGTAGGGGTCCCACAAGGTGAAGTCCTTTCTCCACACCTCTTCTCGGAGAACAACTTCAATAAGTGGGCGCTCTACGACACAGCTCTGCTGGCGAGATCAACAAGCCAAGCGCACGTTACTAGATAGCAACAGCAACAGGTAGATAGATTAGGGGAATGAGCTAACCTATGGAAGATCAGTGTAAACCTTGAAAATAGTCAGGCGATCTGCCCGACAAAACCTATTACCAATAATAGGTCGAAGAAGCAACATGGGAATGAAAGTGAAGCTGCTGTTGATAAAGATCGTAATAGGGTATGCCTGCACTGCCTGGGGCCAGAGCGCAGCGACATACAGAAAATAGTTCCGGTCGTTTATGAACGCGTGCGTAAGGGCCTCCGTAAACGCTTCAAGATTTGTACCAAATAAGTAGATATTCCGGGATGTAGTCCTGTACATACACTACGTAGACGCATATATGAGACAACACGCAGAAGACACGTTTGACACAATTCGAGCGCACGCCAATCCAGTGCTACGCGATCTTAACACTGGAGCGATTTTCTTAGACGTCTTCAAGGCGTTTGACAGAGTTTGGCATGGCGGACTTATGGCCAAAATGGGCAATTTCGGCTACACGAACTGAATGGTAAGAATAATCGAGTCTTTTCTAGCTGACAGGCGATGCCACTAAGAGTAAGACTAGAACTCTCACCCATGTGACAACTAGAAGTAGGGGTCCCACAAGGTGCAGTCCTTTCGCCACACCTCTTCTCGGAGAACAACTTCAATAAGTGGGCGCTCTACGACACAGCTCTGCTGGCGAGATCAACAAGCCAAGCGCACCTTACTAGATAGCAACAGCAACAGGTAGATAGATTAGGGGAATGAGCCAACCTGTGGAAGATCAGTGTAAACCTTGAAAATAGTCAGGCGATACTGTTCACCTGGAGGTGTGCACACCTGGGCACACCTGGGTGGAAACGTCACCTTCAACGGACAAGAAATTCCGTGGAGCAACGAAGCTAGATATCTGGGAGTCACCCTAGACAAAATATTCACATTCAGGTCTCATGTACGATAGAGAGTAGGAATGGCGAGATCTGCCTGACAAAACCTATTACCAATAATAGGTCGAAGAAGCAACATGGGAATGAAAGTGAAGCTGCTGTTGATAAAGATCGTACTCCTACCAATAATACTATATGCCTGCACTGCCTGGGGCCAGAGCGCAGCGACATACAGGAAACAGATCCGGTCGTTTATGAACGCGTACTAAAGGGCCTCCGTAAACGCTTCAAGATTTATACCGAATAGGTAGATATTCCGGGATCTAGTCCTGAACATACACTACGTAGACGCATATATGAGACAACACGCAGAAGACGCGTTTGACACAATTCGAGCGCACGACCATCCAGTGCTACGCGATCTACACAATGCATTAAACAGGGATGACCCCAGATTCCGAGAGAGAGAGAGAGATAGAGAGATAAACACAGAAGGCTTACCAAGCAGAACCAACGTCCACCTCAGAGAGTCGCTTTCAGGCGACTCCGGTAGATAACAAACACTTCCTTTTCAAGTTCAACGAGAAATACTCGTCCGCGATCTCGTTTCAAACAATAGTCTCCGGTTATATATAATCACTTCAATAGAAAATCTGAAATAATGTCTTTGATATAACCCTGAAATAACGTGTTCTGGATGACTGTTGTTACCTACCTTTCATCTTCAATTATTTGTTCATTTTTCATTTGTGATAATACGATAATGAAATATTTCCATTCTAACGTTTTCAATACATCAGTAGAAATATAGAAAAAACAGACATTTTCATCAGCACAAAGAAAATCATGAGATATGAGATATTTTCATGAAGTTCGGAGGTTTATCAAATACCACAAGCGTGAGAGAATCTATAATCAACAACCTGAAACTAACGTTTTCCATTTGGTGGTCATAATAAATGAGTCATTTTATATTTGGTCTCTTTGCATTCTTGAATTGATGTCTTCAGTGTGTACTTGAAATGACGTTAATTGGATTACTAATAACTTTTCTCTTCTAAGAACAATTTCAATCAATGTATCTATATATTTTCAACTATTATTATTTCTAAATAACGATGAGATTGGAACCTTTGGTGTGAAAGTTGAATAACATTTTTCGAGATTAATTGCCCTAACACCAAACTGATATTTTAGCACTCGACGCGCGTTTCGCCAACAAGAACTTCGTAAATCTTCGACTTTTCAAAAAAAAGAGAGTAATAACAAGTTTATAGTAATCCCATATGAACCCCAATACACGAGAGGGCTTCAACAGATATTCGATAAAGTAAATATGAGAATTGCGTATAAAACTTCTTATAAATTGGAACAGCTTCTTGGTAATCCAAAAGATAGACTAGAAAACACAGAAAGGTCGGGGATTCACGAAATCAGTTGTCAAGATTGCGACAGCAAATACATCGGCCAGAGCCGACGAGCTATTAAAACCCGCTTCAAGGATCATTGTGCACACATGAAAAACGGAAAGATCGCCCAACATGCTCTAGACAAGCACCACAGAATTGGTGAAAACAATCTGAAACTGATCAAGCGTGTACATGACACCAGGCTACTCGATGCATGTGAGAGTCTAGAAATAACAAAATGTAAGAACACCATGAATGGCGATAAGGGACCCATCCCGTTTAGCCCGCTTTTTAATCTTTTGTTAGGAAAAGAATAATTACTAAGAACTTGCAGGTAGGTAATTACCGAGAAATTCCATATTAGACTTCAGGTATACAACCTCTAGTAACAAATTTTAGTATATAAGGATTAACTTGACTAGACTAGGTATCAATTTTCTTCTCCTGAGGATGCTAACTTTGTTTGCAAACGCTCGTCGAGTGCAAAAATATCATTTTGGTGTTAGGGCAATTGATCTCGAAAGAAGTTATTCATTATTATTACTATATTGCTATTTTCCGGTAAACTCACAGTTGATTCTACCAAGTGTTTTTTTCGTTGAATTCTTATCTTCTTTGCTCATTCCAAACAGCTGTATTTTCTCATATTCCTCAACATTGACCGTACTAATGGCACAACATGGGTTGTTTTGTTTGATGTCGATTTTGGGCGATAACGTCGCAGTCCTTGGGGAAACGAACCGAATTATGAAAATCCAATACTGAGGATGGCAGTTATTGTTTCGGGAGTATTATTTATGATACTCGCCCAATTCTGTTGTCGATACAGTTCCCAGACCAAGAATTCGACTCGTGAGATTGTGTTTGGGACAAATATGATGAATTGGGATAGATGAAATCGTTTTTGATGATAGTTGCAGATTTTTCACAACAACATGTGGCCATTGTACTGACCTTATCTCATTCCGATAACATATATTTTTTCATCTCGTTTTGCTAAATCAGGATTTTGCCACTATTCTTTCGATAAAACAAAGAGTTTGTATATTGTTTCGAATCAGGAATTTATTTTGTTGTCCATACACCAAAGACTTTGATCTACCCATTACTAACAAGATTATGTATCAATTTTGAGGTAGAATCTTATGATTGATTGAAGGTGGTTGACAATGTTTCGTGGTGTATTCCATCAGTTATGACTTCCATTGTCTAATATAATATAAATTTGTTTGAAGGTGATTGATTAAAACAAAAAACTGAAATTACAAGGAAATAACATACAAGCTACAACCAGAAAATAAAAAATTGAAATATCAATAAAAGCTGAAAATTAAAAAATGTCATTAACTAAAATGAAAGATAAAAATGAAAATTAAAAGATTCCAAACCAAGTTACGTCACGACGTTTCAATCACCCGAAGATGATTGTGGATACTAACAATAGAAAGTACTGAAGCTATTGATAGAGTGAATGCCGCATCAAAGGTTGTAAATGAGTATCTCATGACGAATAAATTGAAACAATAAAATTAAAACTGAAGGAATGATTACTACAACAAAATATAAACGGATCCTTGATTTAAATGAAATAAATCTACAAATCGGTAATGAAAACAGTGAAATTGTGTCATGTATCAAATATCTTTGATTCCAGTTAGATAATTTATTACTGTTTGACAATCATCTCGATTATATATGTAAAAAAATATC
>NW_019291846.1:26415-37684 GCF_000500325.1 Leptinotarsa decemlineata | reverse complement strand
AGTCAAATCAAAATACTTTTATTGACGGGTGTTACTTTATTTCACAATAGACAGTTTCGCTTCCTTCGCCTTTCCTACGCAGACTAACTCGCAGTTGCGCCGCTAGCCTTTTTATATGCAATTATTACTGCCATCTCGAGGTGATCGGAATACACTAGCTAGAACCAGAACTTTCTCGAACCAACGCGGTAATTCCAAATATTTAATCACGCCTAATGCCACCTAGCGGGTAGCTGGAAAAGATAGTACATAGTACCACTACTCGCCAATAGATGTCGTTAAGTGTCACAATACACAATAATAATTGAAATGCAAAAAAAGCATAAGTTTGCTTATGTCACGCACTTTGCGACTATCCTAGTCTAGAAATATAGTTGAGGACAGAAATTGGCCCTTGGAACAAACTGAAAAAAATCATTATGGCCCGAAGGTTTCAAAGTTTGGAGTCCCCTGCTTTATATCATCGAGTGGTAGACTATTAGCCTTTACAACTCACCATATCACCGCCCAGCTCGATTTGGAGGCATAAAGGTGTACCAGGGTGGTTCCATTATTACCCATTATTACTCAGAAATGGCTGTAGTTGTCTGAAAAATATCACTGTATTGAAAAGTATAAAATCTATAAACGAATGTTTCCAGTTATGAAAGTGAGAGAATCTTTGAAAAAATGGCACACGGCTATATCGGACATTTGGATCGTTTCGATCATGACATCGATCATGACATCTGATTGGAATATATTTCTGACTCAGTTAACTCAATATTGTACTATCAATACACTGGCAGAATATATTGAAAGGGACTAACTGTTAAATTCGTTGAGTGAACGTACTTATAAATTGGTGATAAATTTGTGTGTACCGGATTCGTCGGACAAGAAGACGTTTGCTGACGAATAAAATTCTATTGTGCCAGGCGAGAAAGAAATGAATCCGTTATGGATTTTGCGACTAAATTGAAGTGTTTGGCTGAAAATGCCCAGTTTGGTACCGAGTTTCAAACAGTATTGAGGGACATTTTTCTGGTAGGAGTTGGAAAAGGTCCAATTCAAGATAGACTCAAAGAAGGAAAAGGTGATCTTACGTTCGAGAGACCCCTAGAAATCGCATTATGTAAAGAGCAAAACCAGAAGGAATCGAAGCTTCCACTTGTGACTTAAGTAAAATTAGAACCCAATGCGGATACCATTCATCAACTGAGTTCCCGAAGTAATTTACAGAGTAGAAGATTGGAAACAAAACCAAGCCAGGGGAATAGCAGTACGTGGACCCATAAAATACGCTATTGCAATGTTTGTGGTAGGCAAAACCACGAGACAAGTAAGTGCAATTCTCGTGATTATGTGTGCAACAAATGATAATAATAATCGTCTTTATTGTTACCCAGCTGTAGTTACATACAAATATTTAAATGAATTAGAGAGCTAGTTGCTGACATAACAAAAGGCGAAGTTCAACTCAGTTATCACAAGTGCTACTGAGTTGTTCTTCCACTCAATCAATGCGGAAAATGAGTTCATCTAGCTCAAATGTGTCATAAAACTCAAAACAGAAAATTTGTCGGGAATTTTTTTTTTATTATATTGGACAATGAGGAAGATTTTTTTCATATGCATAATAATGAAATTAGGATCACGATTTGATTTATTGTTTCCAGCGAGTCATGATATAGTCGACGAAAAACAGCAGAATCAAGTAAAAAATTAGTGAAAAATAAGAACACGAACTTGAAGTACAAGAAACATATAGATCAATTATTGGCAGATAATAATAACAAATGTCAAAACACAGGAAACAAAACTTCTAACAGTAATTCATCTCTTCCATTGTTTTCGGATGCTGCATGACATTCAACATAATAATGGGACATATCTTCGAAAGCCTAATATTCTCAGTTCAAATGATGTAACAATCAGTTCAGAAGTAAATCTAGCTCAAGATGAACTCTCTTCTATCTCTGCGGATAGCTCTTCACGAAACTTGAGACTTCGAGATCAAATCAAACAATCAGATAGATTTTCTCCTTCGTGAAAATCTGTTCACAGGGAAGTATGATGTGATGTATTATTTTATATTTTCTTGTTAGGCGTTTACGAAAAGATCGAGTAGTTTTTTTGGGAAACTGGTCTAGAGGGTCATTATAAAATTCATTCCAAGTGTGAATGTAGATCAGTAATGTTCATTGATGAATAAGCCTTATTCGGGAAATGAATAGTTTTCTTTTTCTTCGAAAGTACATATCAGTGGAAGAGCTTCTTGAAGCAAGAGCCGAATCGATCCTCTACGAAACCCTTCTTCACTTATAAGGATCGATCGCAGCTTGAGAAATGGTTCTTATGGAGATTCTGTGAAACATGTTCTTCCTTACGAATCAGTAGATAGTTGTCCTGAAAATCTAGAGAAGAAAATTGGATTGGATAATTTAGGAAACACTTGCTATATGAATAGCATTTTAAAAGTGTTGTTCATGACGAATAATTTCAAGAACGAAGTTTTAATGATGAACGAGAACGGGAATGTTTCCTATTTATTCATCCAACTCAAACAACTGTTCATGCAGCTGCAGTTTCGTAAGAAGGTATCATCTCTCCCTCCAACCGATTTCCTGGAGTCTTTGAAGTCCACTAAATACTCGTTAGGACAACAAGAGGATTGTTCCGAATTCTTGGGGTTCTTGTTGAATACTCTTCGTGAGCAAAACAATAGCAAAATCAATACTTATTTTTATTGTTGTTTTTATTTTATTTTTATCGTTGTTTTAATAAAGTAATATTCTATCACAACTCATTTATGTGATGATAGTCAGACCAATGATCACTTATGGTGCAATTGCCTGGTGGCCGAAGGCGTTACAGAAAACGGCCCAGGCAAAGCTCTCTGGCTTACAGAGACAGGCTTGTCTGACCATCAATGGTGCTATCAGTACCACACCGTCAGCGGCCATGGAGATCCTTCTAGATCTACCTTCTCTCCACATTTTTCTGGAGAGAGATGCTTTATATTCTGCATATAGACTTGTGAACATTTCCAGGTGCACAAATCACTTTAATGCAGCATGTAACAGACTGTTGGTTGACACTAGAAATCACAGCATTCTGGAAATGACTTTTGACTTTATACCTCTAACTGTCAACTACGAACTTCCTTGTGAAGTTTTGTTGCCGTATAGAGAGAACTGGATCCTCTGGGAGAAGGAAATATCAAGAGCAGATAGTTGTTGGTTCACAGATGGATCAAAAACACCTTTCGGTTCCGGTGCAGCTGTTTTCAGTCGCAGACCCAGGACAGAGATATCAACCTGCCTAGGAACCTATGCCACTGTATTTCAGCGGAAATTCACGTTTTTTAATTGTGTGCGGAGAGATTGTAAGAATTCATCCTCATACTCAAGTCGAAAAAAATATTCTCGGACAGTCAAGTGTCGTTGTAAACTCTTGGTTCCTACTGAGCAACGTCTAAATTGGTAGCAAGTTGCCAAAAACGATTCTCCTCAATGGAAAAACTTAACAAATCGTCTCTGGTCTGGATTCCTGGCCATACTGGCGTGGAAGACAATGAGGCTGCTGACTCCTTTGCAAAGGAGTGCATTATCATCATATGCAGAGACTTGGACTGTCGTCTCTCTCGCCTCTGTTCGGAAAATGATGAAACAGCACGGCACATATTTTGTGCCTGTCCCGCTGGGGACCGAATCAGGTTTTTAGAGTTCGGCAGAGTTCGGTTCGGTTAGAGTTCTTACCATCTGACTTGAAAGACTACTCACCATAAAAACTAATGGGCTTCGGTAAGAAACGGCGTTTATTAGGTCGAGTGTGAAAAATTTTTTTCTATCCCATATTGAATATGACTTCTTTCCAGCCGAAAAACAAAATGTGAAATCAGACGGTATTGTTTTTCTAGACATGTTTCGCAATTACTGCGCCTACTCGTATTCCACCCATCTTTTCATCAGTCACATTTGTCGCAAACTGTATTTTATGGATCGAAAATACTCAGAGTGAGGAGGGTAACTGTTAACAAAATGGAGTTTACGATCTTTGGGCACATTCATTCCAATATTCAAGGTAAACATTTCTTCCAAACTCTCAAACTGTTGTTTGTCCTCGCTTTTCACGGTTGGAAGTTTCCACCAAGATTCACGCACTATAAATTCCCTTTTCCACCGACTTTTTTACCTAGTCGTTTCCCTTTCGTATATCAACGTAACATATCGACTGAGAGAGAGATTTGTATCTTCGGAAGGTGGGTGAAAAAAGTATATGTTCTCGGGGAGTTTTCAAAGAAATCTGTTCGTTGCAGAGACGTTTTGAATGTCCGGAAGAAAGTTGGATGTGCATTTTTTTGAAAGCAGTTCTCAGAGTGTTGAGCAGCACTTTATTATTAGCAATGCGTTACTTTATTCGTGATAATTTTGTTCGCTTGGGATTTCAAAATTATAGAATATACAGCTTGGCAAATCTAGCTGTTCCTCTGAGAACCACGAATTATTAAAAGAGACGGTGACTTTCCATCACCGACTTTCATCTGCATATAATTATAATCGAGAAAATAGTTTTGGCTTGAATAAATTCGGCAAGTAGCAGTAAGAAACAGAAACCCAATTTTTTTATTTTGGAATATAATAATTGTGAGATAATGAGTAATATATAAGTGTAATCAATAGATGCATACACTATTATTGGAGATAACTGAATTGTGGGAAAATTGATAAACTTACAACCGATAATTGATAGATAATTGAGTGCATTGTTACTAAAAATGATTATGAAAAGAAGCAGGTAGATAATCGACAAAACAATGCTTGCAATATTGAAAATAACATACCACTAAATACAGTGTGTGTGATTTCCAACCGCAACACCCTGTTATTTTGAAAAATGACAATTTCAACTTACGGTACTCGGTGAACTCTATCCAAATATATTAACAGATATAAATTATTCTCATTTTCAAGGCTTGCTATGACCTGCATTAGGCATTTTTGTTTCGGAAAATGAATACCTCATTCGATTTAGGCATATTTCGAAAAGCTAGATTTCGAATTTCAGCCCAATATCTCGTACAGGGTCATAGTTATATAATGACAGATTTCCAAATCCATAATTTTTTGAGCGACCCTGTATGAAAGTCTATGAACTTTACAGAAAAGATGAAGTTTTATCCTCTCCTTCAATTCGTTCAAATTCCGCGATCTATTTCTATAAATACATTCTTCCGAATATCCCCACAGAAAACGTCTGATTGGTGCAGTCAGTCAAACAAATAGTTAAAAATCTTTTTTTGAATAACCCAAAACTTTCAATTATAACGACGAAATTCAATACAATCTTTCAACCTCTATTTTTCCTCTTAGAGGTGGAAATCCCTGATTCCCTTTCTTGATACTAATTCACGCTATACAAAGAACCAACCTGCATATTTTAAGATTCTAGGTTCAGTAGCTTTGGCTGTACTTCAATGTGAGAACAGACAACAGCTAGTAATTTATATTACTAGCTGGATAGAAAGAAAATCGCAAAACTAACACAACCGGCAACGATGTTAAGCTCTCAGGCATCTGTCCGCGTTCGGGTCGCGTTTTTGGCGATGGCGCTTCACTGCTCAAGCCGCCCCTCTACCCCCGCCCGTAGTCCCCGTTGTTTTACAGTAAACGCGACGCGTAATGACTAATTGCGTTGCGTCAAGTCAAACTCATCGTGATATCTTTTGAACGATTCTTCCGAATCACTTAGTGTAAGACAAAGTTTATCTATTTTAAATACTCAAAACGACAATTGTATTAATTTTTAAAATAATCTGACAGATATTCTAAAATGTACATTGTAAAGAAAGTATCCACAAAGATGAACAATCTCACGGTACATTATCTGCATGTAGGTGAGGTTTGGTCCAAAGTGAGTGGGTCTATTCGACCCTCCACCGCAACCCGCAAGGGTTCATTGTGGCTCACCCCTATTCACACTTGACCAAATGAGCCTAGCTTTTTAACGAAGCCGATTAGTTTGTATGGTGAGTGGTCTTTCAGGTCAAATGGTAAGAGTACGGCTCTGCCTAACTCTAAAAACCAGATTCGGACAGGCACAAAGTATATGCTCTGCTGTTTTATCGTTATTGGGGTAGTCGGATAGTCAAGGTGCAAGATTCTCACTTTGATACCCGCGACAACCTTCCCATATGAGGGTTTTTGCACGTCAGCCACACCTGACGATGGCTTAGATTCAAACGTGCAGGGCTTTTTCGTCTCTGGTTTTGATGAATCATTACTTGAGCGCAAACGTTTGCTAACCTGCTCATGGGGGGTTTGTTTCTCCACCTGGGTCAGTCGTTTCCTGGCTGCACCATCAAACCTTTTTTTACACGCTTTATAATAGCTTCACCTGTATGTATGTATGATTGTTTGTATGCATGTTTGTGTGTAACTCTCAAGATCGGGATCTGTATTGACAGAATTATCGGCATTATTGCTTGATTTATTCGCGGGCAGATGGCGCTGTTTGTAACCTAATTTATATTTTTTGATCTATTTGCGGGCAGATGGCGCTGTACTTACTCACAAATCAAAGACTTACTAAGACTTCAAACCAATGCTCAAACTTTATTATGTTGTTTGAGAGGAATTTTACGCCGTCTTCGTGTACCGTCTGTTGAAGATTTATGATACTAGTGACTAGAACTTGAAAAAAAAAAAGTATTTTTGACAATAATGTTCAGTTACTTGATCAGGAATCGGAGAGTTGAGAAGCTGTCGCTCCTGGTCTAAATTCATAGGGAGGTCAGTTGGAGTCGTAAACTCGACATCCATCTCCTCTGTAGACTCAGCGTCAGAAAAAAATTTTGAGTTTGCTCTGTTCATAAACGTCCCACGAGTAGCTACGGAAAGAAAGTCAATCACGGTAGAGCCCCGCATTACCGTGACAAGGCGATGCTACGACGAGACGGCGCCCGGTATCTCCAGGTTCCGTAGAGACAGCTGATAGGATCAGTGTCATTCATCCTCTTGGCACGGATGCACACACCTCAGGATCAAGCCATCGTTGGTATGTCATTCAATTAGGTAATAACAGAACCACAAGTGATTCTGTCATTCCCGTGTCCAGCGATGCTACGTGGAAGCAGGCATCCGATGGCCGATTTGCTCAACCCCCACATCCCAAGCAAATGCACTCGCCAAAAATGGACAGTGGTTCAGGTAGTGAAAGATCGGTTGCTCGGTAGCCAGGCGGTTCGACGTGGGTGCTTTGTTCACTCACTCGAATTGACTGCCGTGTTGGTCGGTGGTTCAAGCCCTAGTCCGAAAAATCGATTTTCACTTGCTATCGTCAAACCCGTGTTAGGAATCACACGTTAAAAGGTAAGACCTCGTTAATCCTTAGTTCGCACAAGTTTGACTTCTAAGGGTTGTCGTTTGTAGGGGTTCAACAGCTGGTTTACGTGAAAACAATTTTTTTTTAAACAGAAACAGCCAACCCGCCCTATTTGCATGTAACTCCAACGGTATAAGCAGCGCTATTCTTCGAACAGCCACTTCTGGAAGATCTCGAGAAATTTTTTGACACATTCAAATGTTTATGAGACTGAAGTTATGAATTGGATTTTCTAAAACCAATTTCAGGGAGGCTTTCAGGATCACTAGATTTTTCATCTAGCAATTTCAGCAGTACTTTTCTGCAAGCTTTAAACAATAATTCATTCAATGCAGCTATTGAGGATTTTCCCCAATACTTCCATTGCGAGTTCGCAGCCCCCGAAAGCAACCAATTCACCAATAATAATCCAACGGAATTACTGAAATGTGTAATCTCAATCCAATATGGAAATGTGAAAACGCCTTTCGCATTACTTGATTCGACTGCAGTGTACCGGAGTGAAATTTTTCATCCAATTGAAGTTATTCGAAGGGCAGAAGGGCGCTTTTACATTCATATCGACTGAAGGCAACTCCGCAACTCCAGCAACTTCAAGTCCACGTTTTCCTCGCCGCACAAAGCTAACGAGTCAGCAGAGTTCCATTCGTGATAAGACGCAGTGGAGCATTGGATAATCTTAGCTCTATCAAGAGAAATGGGTTCTGTGCAACGGACTAGGTTTATCATGGTTGGGCAGAGAGTCGGTTGGTTGGAATTCTGGAAACTATAATTAAGGCAGGCCGTTTTTTCGGTTGCGGTCTGATAGTTTTGGGGATCGAGTAGTTTTTGAACAGCCCTTTCGTTGCGGCTCTGTGGGTTTTTAGGGGGTTCATTTGAATTACAGCTTAGTCATTGGGCAGAGTCTGGCTATTGATTAATCAGGTATGAACCTAATCAGTTTTCATGAGAGAAGCTCTCGTCTATGTTTTCTATATTCATACTTATTATATGCCGGGGGTTTTCTATTCACAGCACAGCACTGCAAAGGGTAATTCGTAATGTGGTTTTAGGAAAAAAATCTAATGAAAAAAGGTCCTCAGAGGCTCCGTTTCTGATATACAGGGCATTGTAGTTATGAAAAAAAAACATTGTTCATGAAATATCATGATTAGCTTCAAACCGATCAGGTTGCTGTTCAGGATCCGACTGGATTTGAATCATCAGGAACAGTGGCGTTTCGGTGGGCACGGTGGCCAATAATATTGAGGAAACTAGTACGCCATTTCCTTGTTTTTTGTAGTTTTCGATTTTTTCAGATTGCACTTTTGGTCTCTTGTGTTTTCTTCAAATATCTATTACGTTGTTTCAGATGTTTTGTCCGTTTAAATGTCATGTGTTTCCGTAGTTCCATATGTCAATTGATATTTATTCTACTGTGTTTTGTTGTAAACTGATCGATAGAGAATTTTATACTGTATANTCGGCATAGAGATTGCAATACTGAAGGCATATCACTAATTGGCTGGTGTATATCGTAAATATGACAGGGCCAAGAATGGATCCCTGTGGAATGCCTGTTTTTGAATTCAAAGGTGTGAATTATAATTCATCAAGAACAACTTCCTGGTGTCTGTTGTATAGATAGTTTCGAAAAAGAAGAACTGAATCATCTGGCAATGAGATTGTTAAAGAACGCATTGTTCGAAGTTGTTATGTTGATGTTAATGAAAGTGCTTTATTTCGAATGGCTCCATTTCAAATCGAATAAGTCACTCTTTTGCACTTTAACGACTTGTTATATATTTCAAATTTGGCATACTATAAACGAATATGGTACGAAATAAAACGAATTCGAATGAAATAGAAAAAAATACGTATTGTTCCGCTCATAATAATCTAGGATAATGAAAGGTGAATGTAATTTGATTCTGAGAACTATTCCAAGATTAAAAAGTATAGTCCCCAGTGAAAAACCTCGAGGTAAGAGACTTCGAAATGCGATGCAAACACAAATTTCCAATTTAGCATTCAACGAAGTATAAAAGCTGGTTGAAACCAATGTTAGCATTCCTTTTGATTCTCGTGAAAATCCATCTCATATTTCTCTTCTTCTGACAGACACTTTTCTTGCAATAACCCGGCATGTACTTTGTAAAAAGCGGCTGTTACTGAATTATCTTTTTACTCTGATGTTCCCACAGAACCGAGATAATAAATCTCAGAGCTTGCAGAAGCAAAAGTTCAATAAAACTTGGGGAACTTATGAAAGCATTTCCATAAAGAGTTGAACGTCACTTCATGAGTTTAGTTTTCTTGGTAGTATGAAATATGGAGTTTTTTCGCTCAACGCGAAGCAAAATACAATCAGTTGGAGGCCGCTGTTTGTTATGGAAAACATGTAATTCTATTTCATGGAAAAGTTTGTCATTAACATTGAGGAAGTTCCGAACTCGGTGGTGACGAATGTCTATCAGACGTGAGTACAAAAAAAAAAGAATTTCTGATACGTCTCCATTGACGCTCAAAACAAAAATTTGAAACGTGAAAACAAACCAAATAAAACGCTAATTTTCGTGAAATGTTCATAAAAACAATAATAAGTGAGCAGAATTGACCGCCAATCAAAATGATGTGCCAGTTGATCCCCTTTCCATTTAAAATTCTGAGGGTAATATCAATTCTAATCAAAACTAATCCAAAGGTACAATGAGCACAAAAAAGCATACATAAATCCAATAGTATATGAATCAAACCTCGCAACACACGCCATACAAAACAAACATAATTTTCCCCCACCAGAGAACATAAAACTCATAAAACAAGTCAACAAGGGAAACCGCATGGACATTTGGGAAAACTTGAACATCCTTCAATTGATTCTATGAAGGGTTTAACAAAGTAAAACAATCATTCTTTTTTAGTTTTTCAATTGTCTATGTTTCATTTTTCGATATTCTAATGAGTTTTCTTTCTGAAAAAGATGCAGGAAATTATATCACAAATTAATATTAGAAACCATCACTCTTCAGAAATGAACTGTCTCATTTCAGTTCCTTGGTACGTAAGTATTTCAGTCCATGGAGACTTTTCTGTTATCTACAAATTTTCCACAAAATTCAATATAACTCTCTGGCTAGGTCAAATACAGTACAATTTGAATAACACCGTAGCACAGTAACTTCAGTTTCCAGGAAGACACATTTTCACATGAAAAACAACTCCTTGTCACCCACTCCTACCCTGTAGTAACCCACAAGTCAAAAATTTCAAATGAAAATGGTTAAGCTAGGTTGGGTTAGGTCCAAATTAAGTGGGTCTATTCAATTTATATACCCCTGATTTATTGGATTAGGATGTTTTATCTTTATTATTTTTAACTAACTTTCCCAACATATTACTTGTTCTATATGCAATTTGAATATCTCGTTCCCTCAAAAATGAAGCCACTTTTTCAGTTGTTTGTCCAAAATACGTTAAAGCCCTATAATTTTGATTATCTACTCATTAATAAGAAAAACGTCTCAAATCGCTTTTGCATATATTTGTTTGGAAAGTATTTTGTTTATTAATTCGGCTTTAAACCCATTGTTTACTGCAATTTGCTTATTGATATTAAATTCTTTATTGAAATTATCTATTGAAAGAGAAACATTGACTAATCTGTGAATCAGGCTATTATACGCTGTTACTTTGTGTTGATAAGGATGGGTAGAATCGTAATGTATAGTAATATGCCTATAGGACGGTTTGTGATAAATTGAAAAATCATGTTTGTTGTTTATTCCACTGTTAAGTCCAAGAAATAGATAGTTGTCTGCTTCTACTTCTATAGTGAATTTAATGTGTTCATGAATTTTATTAATATCCCAATGAAATGTATCTAATTGTCTGTTAGTACCTGACTCTTTACCAAAACGTCATC
>NW_019291846.1:7802-26070 GCF_000500325.1 Leptinotarsa decemlineata | reverse complement strand
AGTAGAAAAGTCACAGATGAAAGGACAGCTGATAGACGGGTGGGGAAGGATACCGACACTTACTTCACTGAATTCGAAAATTGCAATTTCCATCTCATTGTCAAGTACCTAGTTTGGAATGCGAGCAATTAAGGACGAAACATATAACGTGTCAAAAAAACTTGAAAAGTGAAAGAAAATATGGAACGGTGACTCCAAATACAAATATCTGTCCGTAACATATGATATACGTTTTGGATTCAATAAAAATATTTCAGTATAACCTCAGGTAGAATTTAAAGATGAACGATGATTACTCGTGAAGCCACTGGCTGCGCGTACAGCCAGTTTCCGTGCAATTGCAAATAATAATATTACTGGAGTTTCAACCCAACACCAAACCGTTATTTTCAACACTTCGACACGTGTTTCGATCACAAAATGATCATCTTCAAGAGGAAGATTGAACTCAGCTTAATCTTTCTCTTCAAGAGGAATATTCATCACTACCCCAAAGTTTCCAAACAGTGAATCACAAGTAGTTGCGAAAATATGTTATTAATTGTTGCATAAAACATTTTTCAGATTTCTTGTAATGGAATATTTTCAGATTTTGTTCAGAATCAGGCTCCAGATTATTCATATCAGAAACGATGGAAAATATATACGACATACTCAACTACAGGGGGAAACACCTCACCCTTGCCTCTCATGTGAACCTTCGATTTTATAGGTACGTGTGGAAGACACTCGTCAGAAAAACCACAGCTGACTCAGCTAATGCCGCGAAAAACCTGAAGTAGAACCATCAGACACCTATACAACGTCTTCGATTTGGAAGACTCATCGCAAGCAACTTCATATATTTGAAGAGCTGAAATTAATTTCATTTGGTCGGGACGACTATCGGTAGATTGGTCTCGGAGTACTAGTTCCTCGTCAGTACCGAAAAGGTCATGTCGGACGGCTTGAACCGTCTGAACAAACGAAATAAATTCGAACAAGTCATAAGGTCTATGAAAAAAAGTCTGACAATTTTCAATTGAAAATAACTCATATACAAATTGAACTGAGAGCTAACGGCAACAATGTTAAATGTTAGAACTGAATTCTTAACGAGGTCATTTTCATTGTCTATGCATCGCCATTGTGAATAATTGAAAAGTAAGATGATTCCATAAAATTTGACCCCCGTAACAAGATAGCTTCTGCATATCGATAGGATGTGCGAGCGAATAAGTGAACCAGTTCGTTAAATACTTTGAAACATCGGTAAACTGATCAACACTTCGCAGGTCTATTATATATGCGTCCTTAAAATGCCATAACTAGTCATTCGGTTTCTTCATTATCAAGCGTCCTTATCTGCATAGGCGTAGTGTGTTCTGTTCCTTGTGAAGGTGACTTTGTTTTGTATTCATTGAATATATTTTATTATATTTATCAAATAGACTGTAATATTTATTAACTTTGAAATATAAGATAGAGTTGGCCGATACTTGTGTTTCAAAATACATCATCATAGATTTTCATCACATTCACACTTTATTGTGAGATAATTAGTTGACCCAGTCATTAAACTCAGCTATAAATGTTCGTTAAACTCAGGTATAACTGCCATTAATTAGTTCCTAGAATATTGTTAGTTTCTAGGTAGATAGTAATATTTCAAAAAGTATATATCACAATGTATGTAGAATTCAGTTTGTTAGTGAACACGCTTGAAAAAGCTACTGTGCAGCGAAACACGTGTTGCGGATTTGTTAATCTTGTTCACGGCGTGAAATATTTTATAGAGAAATCAAATAGAAAACGCAACAGACTATAAAATATATGACTCAATGACATTTTTGAAATATAGGTTTTTAATGTGGAGTTAGATAACGACGATTTGAACAACTTTGACATTCGAATATTTCTTCAATAATATATTTTCCAAACATTTGTGGAACTTGATTACAGAAGGGAAAGTGCTCTTTTTATAAAGGTTTATGGTCAGTCAATATATCAAGCGTTCAAAATAATTATATGGTATTGCTGAACGTGGTTAAAACTCAAATCACTTCGTCTACTCTGTTGAGCGCCATTCAAGGTTGAATCGCATAACAAGGAGTGCTAATTAGGGTCGTTCAAGGTCGAACACAGAAAACTACCCCAAAGTCACCCTTTCTACGTCACAATGCTATGTTGCTGAAGGTCGTTCAAAGTCGGAGTAAAAAGTTCAGAAACCGTCTTGTTCACGTACTTAAAGGTCATTCAATGTCTAATCATCAAAGCTACAAGATAGCCGTGTGACTGGCTCGGGATCAAATTCACCTTATTCAAAAATTGGGGCGTGAGTCAGTCAACTTGGCTACATCGTGTGGCGGTGGTCGCGGTAGTTTCAAGGTTATAGGTGGTGGGGAGAGGTTCCGAAGATCATGAACTTATTATGATGATTTGTCTTTTCTCCAAGGTGGATCTAGACGGGTCCTGTACCCTGAAGCTCCGATACATCCGAGATGGCGCCCCAGCATAATTAAGTAATGACCACTCCACACACCGTGGAGTATGGGAATTGGTCATGATGCTGTTGAAGAAGACCTCATGCATTGGATTATTGGTAAGTGATCTCTGCGGCTTCTATATGGGCCTTTTGCTTGGCGAGTCCATTTCTGTGACAAAGATCACTTCGTTCAATGCTAAAAGCTAAACCAAGTTTATCATCATTATTATTATCAAGTTCTACGAAAATGGAACTCCTTGTACTGATATAAGATGACCTAATATAAGATGTATTTGCGATGCATTATACTCGTTAGTCACTAAATGTTCAAAGAATGCATATGAGCCTGTTCGAAATCACGTATTCAACGCATTAACAAGTACGACTTCATAGAGACCAATCAGATCTATGAGAATTTTTCCAACAATGGAGAATGTTCCTCAATTTGGGATAGTACAGCAAATGCAAGTTTTAACAAAATGAAGTTGAGTTTAATTCATAAGTTTTTCAAATTCACTTCGAATAGTATATATTTATTCAGATGAAAATAATGCCTTTACCAAGTATATATTTGTTCAATGCGCTTATTGAAATAAAGAAGAAGTCGAACTGTCTCTTAAAACAATCGGATATTCACACTTATAATAACAGTCATGCCGTTGAAATTCGAACGAATTATTTTCGTGATGCCAATAGCCTACCTTGGGGTCATAACATCAACTTGGATGAAGAGAATGTCAAAGTAAATTTTCTCAATGACTGTATCCTATTTTTATTCGATAAGCATGTCCCCGTTTGCTCAAGTAATAAAAAATATAGAAGTCTTCCTTATATAACATACAACCTCAAACTAATGATGCGCATTACAGATAGGGCCCATGCCATGAAAAATAGAACACCTGCTAATAGCATCAATGATGCGTTGAAAAGAGAGAGAAAAGCGTACATACAGTACGTTCTAAATAAAAACAAAAATAACAGTAGAATGATATGGAAAACATTTTCTAATTGGGGTATTACTACAAAGTCTGGCCAGCAAAATACTTATTTACCTGAGGAGCTACAAAATCCAGAAGAAATCAACGATTATTTCCTGAATGTCTCAGGTAACACTTCAATAAACAATGATACTTTCGCTTTCTATAACAGTAATAAATTGAATCACGAATTCAAGTTCTCTTTTGCTGAAATAACATGCGAAGACATCCTTAATGCTGTTAGAGATGTCAAATCCAATGCCTTAGGAATAGATAACATAAATATTAGGATGATTTCTCTTGTTATTCCTTTTTGTGTCAATGAAATCAAACATATCTTCAACGAATCTCTTAATCAGGGTGTGTTTCCCGACATATGGAAAATGGCAAATGTCATACCCATTCCAAAAAAAAGTTCGCCTTCCTCTCTCAATGAATTACGTCCAATAAATATTTTGCCTGCTTTTTCCAAAATATTTGAAAAAATTATCTCCAATCAAATAAAATATTTTTTGGAAAGTCATAGAATTCTTCCTGATGTACAATCAGGGTTTCGACGGAAACATGGAACTCAAACCGCTCTCTTGAAGGTGATTGATGACATTGGGAANTTTGATGGGTAATAAATGTATTATTATTATCATTATTATTAAATAAATCTCAAAAAAATAGTCTTGATTATACGCTTTATAATAACCTACCCAAGGAGTATAAAAATCTTAGATGAATATCTGAAACACTTACGTGAATCTTCCATGACTTGATTGAGTTGACAACTAAGTAACATTATCGAACTTTTATAATCTACATGTTTTTATTCATACATTACTTATATTCTAGTGACCCGGCGTTTGAATTCAATTGACTGTATTGACTTGTTACAAACATTTTTGTATGTAACGTAGTGAAATAAACTCTATTCCATTCTATTACATTCTATTCTAACCAGCACTGAATTTATTTCACGTAACATAGAGAACACATCTCACCTCAATGGATAAGTTTCTCCTCTGGTTCTGAGTCACTGGATATTTCGAAACAGTGCAGATAATTAGAAAGTGAAACAATTTGTTTTCATAGTTTTCAACAACATGATAAATATACCCCCGTGCAACGCAAATTTGTTACCTTCGAAAGTTTAATTCTCGACGTATTTAAAACTTGTTTCCCCTTCATTAATATCCACGATGCTTCATCAAACTCATCCATTCAACCGGAATTAATCTATTGTTCTGTCTGAAACTTTTCACAAACTGCAGCGAACAAAATGATTCGTGTACGTCAGAAACATTAAAACCGAGTCGATTCAAAATCGCAGTAGGTAATGGACCTCCCGCCTCCAGTAATGGACGAAATTACTGGGGAAACGTGCCGCCCAACAGCATCGGAAGGCCTAGCGAAGCCGCATGTTTTCTTTATGAGTCACGTAAACCAATATCTTGGGAACTGGAAAAGTGCTTGGAATCGTTCATGCTACTCAACCATACGAGCTTTTCAATTCAATTACGAAAAATTTACTGAGTTTTTCGATCTAGCTTGGTAGTAGTCGGTGTGTTAACTTTGAATCGGGATCAAGAGTAAAACCGTATACATACAAAAACAGTTTTTCTCGTGACAACTTGTAGAGGTTTGAAACATGTGTTTCTCCAGTAATCTTGATTCACAACAATGATACCGTGATGTGATTCAATCTATTTGGATTGATATTGAACATATTTAAGTAAACTTTTGAAAACCTTGTGAAGAAACTACGGTCGATGATCTACAAATTCAAGCAACTAAAAATATATTTAATCTTGAAATGTTATACTTTGCATTAGTGGAATCACTAATTCAATATGGCATAACAGGGTGTGGTGGCTCATTAAAAAATTATTTGAAAACACTCGAGACTACCCAAAAAAAATCTACAACTAATAATCAATAGAAATCGAACTTACCCAAGTCATTTGTTGTACGAAGAACCTGGAATATTCTCCGTGAGGAATCTTCATATATATAAAGTACTGATTCTCCAGCACAAACTAAAAAGTTATTTAAAAAAAATTCTCTTATATATGAAACACGTTACAAAAAAGAGCACAACACCAAAACATATCGAGCGCAAAAGACTGGGTCAAAGGTCCTCAATGGGGAATATTCTTCCTGACGAAAATCAAGTAGTTTTCATAAAAGAGCTCTAAAACATCGCATTTCAAACTTATCATTTCAAACTTTTTCTGTGAAAAATTATTTAAATACTTAAAAAGGAGGAATGAAATCATAAATCCAACATTTGAAGGGATTCGTTTCTATTTCACCATTTGGCAACATCGGTTATAGCTATTAAAGGACAATGAATCTGTTACCTGTATGAGACAAACAAAGATGACATATTTCAGAGGCGTACTGTTCTGTTTACTTATGTTCCGAGTTCCGAGACATTCTGTGACATATGACATTTTATGCACCTAATTTTCTTTATTTCTGTGTCAAAAATTGTAATTAGTAGACACGTCCAAATGTTACAATCTGAAATGAAGTTATTATTATTATCATTATTATAATAACAATTTTTCGCGATTTTTCCACTGAACAGTTCACAAAACCACCTGTCAATAAAAATTAGCAGTGTTCGAAAGTATGCTCCACAGACTACTGCTTATTTCAATACCAGAAAGTAATTTTTTGAACTAAGTTTATTTTTCAGAGAATTGTGGGTTCTGTCAGCATCGTTACATATGGCAAGCTATCTGTACTTACTTGATTTTATGAAACACCAATGATGAAATGAAAAACAGTAGTGATAACACTGAACGATTCTTCATTATATCCAAACTCAATCGCCCCAGAAAATCCAATTTACAACGGGAACCAGAGAAACCCAAAAGGCTCATTTTTGGGCTATATATGTGGATTGAATTTGGGATAGAAAAGGAAAATCAGGGACTCTGCAACTCCAATGGCGGTGAGGCTACAAAACAGTATTCATTCATTTAATTCCTCTGTCTAACAGGCAGCAACCAATATACAAACAGAAGTGATTGCAAACTTCGTTTCAAGCTATTTTCAGAAATATTGAAGAGATCTACTTGAATTTCATTAGCATTCGAAACAATTCTGGATAATGGTGAGTGTTTTCCGTATTTGCATTGAAAGAAATCCAGTGCAAACGACTGAGTGTTTCGAATTATTCTGGATGGAACATGTAGACCAATTGAAGATAAGAGTTGTGGAAAATCAATATAAGACGTCAAAATATCATGTGGAGAGATGATGTCTGCATAAACTTCACGATTACTCAGTTCCACTATTTCCATTATAGTGTGTTCTCAATTGAAAGTATCTTCAATTCATAAGCTAAACATCTTAGAAATTTTATTTCTTCCGAATGATTTCCACTCTGTTTCATAGATCTCATATGTTGGCGACCACACACATGAGCAATGCTCTAATATCGATATAACCAAAGAGCAGTGAAGGTTTCTTATGAAATTAATATGAAATCTATGAAATATCTTGGGGCCCTGCACACAAAGCCCAGGCAGCTCAATATAATAATTCAATATGTTCAAGGAATCGTTGGAAAGACAAAGCATTGCATGCATACACATTCAGCGTCATGTAGCACCATTCAACAATTGAAGTGAGGTCTCTTCGAATATTTTTACAGTGTTGTTTGTCGATAGCATTTTGATGTCGATTCTGAGATTATCTGCAAACACTATCAATTCTGAATGCCTGATCATTTCTTCAGGATACCAAAATCTTGGTAACAACTATTTGTCCCATCCAGTAGCGGTTGAAACTTGTGTTGTTTATGGCCCGGAGTCTCTGTTATTCGTTCATGAACTTGATAGAAAGAGATAGTATTGCTATTCAACGTGGTAATGCTGCTTCGGTCGGTACGGAACTAAAATTTCTTCGAAGAAGCCGAGATATGTGGATATGCATCAATATTCAATCAAGGTTAATTGGCAAGTAATTGATCCACCTTCTTTTTTTCAGTGCGCCTTCTTTTTCAGACGCCTCTGTAGATGAATTATGTTTTCACCTTGAGAAGACAATGCGCAATATGCCATCCACTAACATGAGCAATGTAGATGAGACCTACGAACTCTTCTTAGGAAATTTTTTATGGTGCTTTGATTTAGCCTTCTCAAAAAAAAGGAAGGTAGCTAAAAATCGAAACTTTTCGGATAAAATAATCTTATCAGACAAATTGAAAAAGGACTTAGAAAATCTAAAACACTTAGACTGGTTAAGGAAAAGAACTGATGATATTNATACCAGAAATAAAAATGATATCAAATTGAACAAGCCCAAACACTCCTATTACAAAAAATCTCCCATCAATGCAGGCTGCCGTTTTTTTAACTGTCTTCCGAACGAAATAAAATACGCGGGATCCCCGGCGGTTTTTAAGTATAGACTTAGGGAACTCCTTATCAGAGAATGTTTCTATACTGTTGAGGAATTTGAATTATACTTTTCAATTTTGAGATGATATCGAAGTGTATTTTACATAGTCTATGTTAGTCATCATTGTGCTTGTTTCGTCCTGTTTGTCAATTAAAACTTAATGCCACTGTTTTTGACTTATCCTATCTATTGTTAACAATAGTTGAGAGGATTAATAAATATTTTATTCATTTATTTATTTTATAATGGAATCAGGTCATACTTGTCCCCAAATATGAGTTGCAGTCCTAGGTGGTTCTGGTTCACTTTGGTTTTCTTTGAATGATTCAAAGAAGCCGCGTATATGTTGTCCAACAACGCATTTAGTCAAGCTATCGTAGAGATACGTAACATATGGAAACTTCTAGTCAAGCGAAAAACGACCAACTCCCGCCAAACGGTCATCTCCCGCCAAAACCAATGAAGCGAAAAGAGAGAAGAGGGGATAGGTGGAAGCACCTATAAATAGTCAGATCTCGGAGGAATAAGTCCAGTTATCACACGAAGACGATTGTGGATAACAACAATCTTTTAATTTTTGTTTTTTAATTTTTTGTTGATAATAATTTAAATTTTTTCAATTTTTTCAGCTTTTATTATTATTTGAATTTTTATTTGTTTGGTTATTGTTGTATGCTATTTCTTTGTAATTTCAGTTTTTTGTTCAATGAAATTGTTGTTTTCGGTTAATCTTTTTGATTTTTTTCAGGGTTATCGAATCAATTTATATTATATCAGACAATGGAAGTCCGAACTGAAAGAAAAACAAGGGGATTGTTTCGAATTCCTGGGGTTCTTGTTTAATACTCTTCGTGAGCAAAACAATAGCAGAATCAATACTCCTGAAACCTCTGGATTGAATGATTTCGTACAGTCTATCACGTCATTTGTTTGTAAATTTTCTGCTGGAAAAATCATTACTCGTTTACTTTGCAGTAAATATTCAAGAGGTAGCAAAAACGTATTTGAATTTCTCAATATGACTAATAACCAGTCCGTGCAAAGCTTATTGTTGAATCATCTGAAAATGAAACTTTCAACAGGTGATGATCGACTGTATTGCCAAACATGTGCCAAACTAACTGACTGTTATCAGAAAACAAGTTTAGTTGATGCACCAGTCAATCTAATAATAACACTGATGATCTTCAAACTTGACTCAACCTCTGACGGAAGCAAAAAACTCTTTGGAAGGTCCGAAATTGATGAACACTTCAATGTAGCAGACCACTATTATAATATTCATGCAGTCATTGTAGACTGTGGTTCTGGCGTTGAATCTGGTCATTTTCACGCCTTGGTCGAAGACCAAACGGAATGGTTTAAGTTTGACGATAGTCGTGTCACGAAGTGTTCTGGCGATGTATTGAATTTATTGGAGCCTCTAGAGACCCCCTTCATTTTGTTTTATGAGAGAGGACATTGGCAGGTCAAGATCTCCAGATGATGTGGTGCTGTAGGATTTCCCGGGTTTTCATGCAACTGCAAAAACAAATGCGCCACTGGAATCAATGAAGTTGCCCCGGAACGCAAATTAATGTTCGTTGTTGTTTCATAATTTTATGATTTGTATTTTGTAAGAGTGANTTGAAATGCTATTCGAGGTGAGTGTAGAAATATCGTTGAAATTTCGACTACACAACAAACAGCACAAACAGCGGGCATTTCCACAACACAACCCTTTATCCCTTTTGGAGCTGTTATTCACTCATTCCTTTGATCGAATGAGCCTTTCAACGCGAAACATAATTCACGGCCTCCACTGAATTCGGCGAGACTTTCTTTGGCATTTGTATTCTCCTAGGAACGCTACAGCAATATTGCGACAATATTTTTTCTTTGACACTTATTACTGGTTCGTTGGTAATATGTTACATTCGCAGCATTTTAAATCGGACAACAATATACATGTAATGTGGGATACTGCGGTTGCCGGCTATAATTTTCGGTGGTGTGTGTGTTTCGATAGGGTGAAAAATTTATGAATTTTCATATGCAGGCGAATGCAAGCGAGCGGTTGGTGGATGTGGTTGGTAGTAGCAGTGTATGTTGTGCGAGGCGGTGAAATATCGGTAAATTGAATTAAGTAGGGTGAATTCATTTGTTGTTTGGGGAATCATAGACCCTGCGGCTCGGGTGAGTTGACATTATGAATTTTTTGTGGGCCTCTTGAAGATATCACCTGTTGAACATTTTTTTCGCATACGTGAAAGACACGTTTCAATTTTTAGCGTTATATGAACATAACAAAACCTAAGTCATTATTAGGTATGTTCCAAAGAATATAAACAAAATGTGATGGAGAGTTTCAGTATGCTGAAAAGTGTCACATTAACGTCAGAAAAATAAGCATAAGTCGCCACCCCTCAGTTTATCTATGCTATGAATGCTGTATTGCGAAAAACCTTTCATGATGAAAACTCTATACGATCTTAACCGAAGACTTCCACTTCAAATTATTGCAATGATTTCTTGACTTTTTGATAGTGAGAAAAGCATCTGTGTCTGTAGAGTAGGGAGGAAAAGTGTGGTCCACAGCACTTAGACCACATGTCACCCATTGTACATCCTCCCGAGGAGTTGTCCTCCTAGGTCATCGTCCATCCTGTCCTTTCTATGAAGGTGGACAGGTCTCTGGGAGACATCTCCTTTATATCGGCAGGTGTAGGCCAAGACTCGCCGAACACACACTCTCCTATTGACTCTAACTCCGAACACTAGCATAAGATATCCCTGACATTTTCATTTTTCTGTTCACACATCCAGCATTGAGATGTATCCACTACCCCCATAATATAGAGGTGTTTCCTCAGTTGACAGTGGCCAGTTAGAAATCCTACTATTAGGCGTATGTTTTTCCTGGTCATCGCCATATATTTCTTCGGCGCCAGCTTCCCAGGATCGCCCAGGGTGATCCTAGCAAGACTGCATCCTTTGATTCCATCCTATCTCTTTAGGAATTGAGCATGGGTGTGACGTTCAGCTATTTCCGCAACACTTTGCGTACGTAACACGTTGTCTGTTCAAGACTAGTAGAGCTTGTCTACTATCAGTGCAGATTTTCATCTTTTTGCCAGAAATTCCTTTCCTGGTTAGTTATGTTTGAATCTTGCTGGTATTTTCTCCCATTCCCCTCTTAATCCTTAAACTTAGTGATCTGGAGATGAAAAAAGTATAATGGAACGTTTAGAAAAGTGTTCACGGCGTGAAATATTTTATAGAGAAATCAAATAGAAAACGCAACAGACTATAAAATATATGACTCAATGACATTTTTGAAATATAGGTTTTCAATGTGGAGTTAGACAACGATGATTTGAACAACTTTGACATTCGAATATTTCTTCATTAATAATATATTTTCCAAACATTTNCGGACTGGTTTAAGTTTGACGATAGTCATGTCACGAAGTGTTTTGACGACGTATTGAATTTTTAATGATTTCAAAAAAAAGTTGGAATGATAAGTTTAAAATGCGGTGTTTTAAAGCTCTTTCATGAAAACTACTTGATTTTCGTCAGGAGGAACATTCCCCATCCCAACAGAGAAGAAGAAGGTATACGGGTCGATGAATCGTGGTAACCAGTACTCAAGAAGGCCATAAATGGGCTAGAACACAACTCTGACATTCCACCGGTTGCATACATGTGAACAACGTGGATCAATCAGAACAAACTAGTAATAGTGCGGACCAAAAAGCGAAAGTACAAATCAATGGGAAGTGAGCATTCACATGGACAGCTTGCCATCGCCTCACACAACCGTCCCCACTCTCGGCTTCCACACTTTTCACCCCCACCAGCGTTTGAAAGAATGAACACGAGTGAAGACGTAGCTCGCCAATCTTTAGATTATGAGACTTCGAGGTATAACCTCCGAGCTCGCAGTCAATGCACATACCACTCGTGATGTTAACCGCAGTAGCGGACAAAACGTTTGGTAGGTACTCCAGATAACATTAAACAACAACTTACTAGCCCAAATTTTGTTCTTTCCAATCAATACTTCAAAAGTGAAAGCCTCTGTTCTCATATTATTATCCTCGTTAATTATTTTACGACTAGAATTTTCCAAACACTCGAAAACTACAGATGTGTTTGGGTTTCACTGATCTAGAAGTGAGAGATTTCAGATCATTTGAATGAAATTATCCATTTATTTGAAAACTGGCCCTTATGAAAAGAAAAATTGCACATGCAGTGCTGTCCGCTCTTTTATGGAAAGCTTATCTCAATAGCAGTGTAGATGTTCCTCAAAGATCAGTCGTGGGCCCAATATTGTTCCTAATATATATAAATGATATCGTTAGAGCGAACCCATCCATAAAGTTCACATCGTATGCGGACGATACGGACAATCTTATTATTTTCTAGCAAGAGGATGTAATGATGAAGTTCTTTCTAACCTTTATGACTGATTCTGCATGAATTCATTACATTCAAATGCATTTTCATAAAAGGCAAAACAAGTGTCTGGCATTCATGTGGATATCGATAATGACGTTTCAGAAAACGTATCATGTGTAAGGTTTCTGGGACTGTACAGGGACTGTTTCGACTGAAAGAGACACCGTGGTTCAGTAATTTCGAAACTCAACTCTGTCAGCTATCTACTCAAAAACATGAGAACAGTTTTGACGAAGAAAGAACTGATGAAATTATATTATACACAGGTCGAATATGGACTGAGATACGAAATATGTTTCTGCGGTCATCCACTTGTTTCGAAGATGTGTTCATATCGCAGAAAAAATTATTCGTTGTATAGTTGGTGTCTCTCGTACCTTCAGTTGAAAATATTTCTTTAAACTCATTTGAAGTGTGTGCGTTTTTGTATTTCCTAACTTGAACTCTCTCGAAATTAATAAGCAGAGTCACAGTATTGATACAAGACAGCGAGATGATCTATATCTGCCATTTTGAAGAAATACTCTTTTATATAGGTTCCTCACTGTAACTGGACAAAGGTCGTCCAATAAACTTTTGGTTAAAATTAAACCATGAGTAACATTGACAGCATTCAAATAATGTCCAAGGAAGTTCCTGCTGAAAGGTAGATTGTACTTCTTGGAAGAGTTTCAGTCTTTGTTCCAGTGTATGTTTTTGCTTAATATGCTTCTGGTTTTTGAAAAATTCTATATATATTTCTGCATGTCACTAAGAAAACGAAGTATTATTTTCATTATCATTATCGTAATCACGCGAGAGAAGAAAAACTAGTTTTCTAATTGTTTTTATTTGTTTCAGATAACTTTCACCTGAAATCTAAGTAGGAATCTAAGAAAATCAGTTTTGCATAGGTCTGGCAGAAAACGGTATTCGATTCTGATTTTATTTTACATCTGGCATGGAACGCGTCATCAGTATTCCCCAGGGCGAAGCGATTTCAAATAATAAACATCGAATTTTGGAACTAATAAAACTTTCTCGCCGTCTGGAAGTTGAGTCAGAGGTCACTGAAGGTGAGAGTGATCCAATCAAATTTGAGATAGACGAACATAGGATCCCCATGGAAGATGAGGATTATTTAGTTACAAAATCAATATAGTATTTGTCCTTTGAGAAACTGTGTACTGAAGAAAAGAGAATTGAAACTAACGTTACTGCAGTTTCGTCTTGTAAGGACATTTTCAAACCTATACATTAAACTGAAAATGATTGATTATATTAGCCGAATCGATCCCTCTACAAAACCCTTCATCACTTGGAAGGATCGATCGCAGCTTGAGGAATGGTTTTTATGCAGATTATGTGAAACATGTTCTTCCTTACGAATCAGTAGAGAGTTGCCCTGAAAATTTTGGAAAGAAAGTTGGATTAGATAATTCAGGAAACAGTTGCTACATGAATAGCATTTCACAAGTGTTGTTCATGACGAATAATTTCAAAAAAGAGGTTTTAATGATGAACGAGAACGAGAATGTTCAATACTTATTCATCAAACTCAAACACCTGTTCATGCAGCTGCAGTTCCGTGAGAATGTATTATCTTTTCCTCCAACCGATTTCTTGAAGTCTTTGAAGTCCACTAGATACTCGTTAGGACAACAAGAGGATTGTTCCGAATTCTTGGGGTTCTTGTTGAATACTCTTCGTGAGCAAAACAATAGCAGAATCAATACTCCTGACCGCTTTGGATTGAATGATTCCATACAGTCTATCTCGTCTTGTATTTGTAATTCTTTTGCTGAAAAAATCCTCACTTGTTTACTCTGTAGTAAATGTTCGAGAGGAAGCAGAAACGTATGTGAATTTCTGGAACTTCAACTAGCGTTTCCTAATATGACTAATAACCAGTCCGTGCAAAGCTTATTGTTGAATAATCTGAAAATGGAACTTTTAACAGGTGACCACTGACTGTGTTGTCAAACATGCGCCAAACTAACTGACTGTTATAAAGGAACAAGTATATCTGAGGCACCAGTCAATCTAATAATAACACTGATGATCTTCAAACATGAGTCAACCTCCGACGGAAGCACCAAACTCTTACGAAAGTTCGAAATGGATGAACACTTCAATCTAGCAGATTGGCGTTGAATCTGGTCATTATTACGCCTTGGTCAAAGACGAAACGGACTGGTTTAAGTTTGACGATAGTCATGTCACGAAGTGTTTTGACGACGTATTGAATTTATTGGAGCCTCTGGGGACACCCTACATTTTGTTTTATGAGAGAGGGGACATTAGCAGATCAAGATATTCAGATGATGTGGTGCTGCAGGTTTTTCCGGGTTTTCCTGCAGCTGAAAAAGTAAATGCTCCACTGGAATCAATGAAGTCGCCCCGGAGCGACAATTAATTTTCATTATATTTTCATGATTTGTATTTTGAAAGTGTTATTAATAGCAGTTGCCCTTATACAGGATGTAACTGAATAAGTGTAAAACATTCAAGGAGGTGATTCCTCATCGAAAAAAAGATAGAATCTTTCATATAAAGAAACTTCATTGGAGCATCCCCTGTTAAGATACAGCCCCTTAAAGGGGATACATAAAATTTGTATTACAATTTTTTTCACAAGCACTGAAAAAGTTACAATATTGAAATTAACCTGACGTTTTGTACTACTAAAAAGACACTTAGTAAGTCATTTATTTGGTTCACCCCATGGTTGTAAGAGGTGGAAAATGCAACTCCTAAAATTTATTTCCAAAGTAACTTTTTGTCTTATTATTTGTTTACCATTTAAAAATTCATTTACGACAGCCTGTTTCATTCTAAACAAAAAATGTTTCTTGAGTTTTTTGCCCAAAATAAACCAGTTCGCAGCAAAAAATTATTTTATGAACAACTACAGAGATACATCGTCATCAATGCGAACTGGATTTATTGTTATTTTGTAGTTAGTACCATGCGTCTAGACGTTGGCGCATTGAGCCACGTATTAGCTCAAATATTTCTGGAGTCTCTCTGATAACCCTGCACGCATCGCGAACAGGAGTAAGATGAACCAAATGCTGTAAATGGCCCCAAATAGAGAAATCGCGAGGATCGAGATCCGGTGATCGAGCGGGCTAGTTCTGTGGTTCTCCTCGACCTATCCACTGATTTGTACATGTTTAAGTTAAATGCTGACGTGCTCCTTGACTGAAATGGGCGGTAGCCCCCTCATGCATGAAAAACATATCCCTTCTGACGCCCAAAAGAACTTCCTCCAGCAGTACTAGATGCACTTCTCTTAAAAATTGAACGTATGCCTCACCATTCAATGGAGGAGGTAAAAAAAGAAGGCCCATTTGAATCATCCCCAATAACTCCGAGCCCCACGTTAGGAGGAATCTGTTCTTGATGGTTAGTTTCGACAATAGCGTGAGGGATTTCATCAGCCCATATGTGGTAATTATGAAAATTAATAATCTTGTTTCAGAAAAAACTACATTCGTCTGTGAATTCTATCAAGTCACTATTTCTTCTAATCATTTCCAGCATCCAATTGCAAAATTCAAGACGGTTCAGAAAGTCTCGAGGTAACAGTGCCTGTACTCGTTGCAGATGGTAAGGGTGTAAAAGTTGACCCTTTAAAATTCGAATTACCCTCATATGATCAATATTCAGCTGGAAAGCAATCTTTCTAGTACTGGTAGTAGGTTGTTCTTCAATCAAATTAAGTACTGCTTCCTCAAGCTATGGTGTTCGTACTTCTCGATGGCGACCACAATCCTGCGTTCTTTTGTCGAATGAACCATATTCTCGTAATCGTTGATGAAGTCGAGCAAATATTCTATGTGAAGGATGCTGCCGTTGAGGATACATTTCAGCATATCTCCTAGAAGCTTCTAACCCATTCCACTGCGACAGACCGTACACGTAATGCATATCAGCCATTTCCTCAGTTGTGTATGCCATTTTAATAACAAGTGAATTATTGAAGCAACAAATTAAGAACAGAAAAACAACACACAATTAGTATTATTTCAATTTCGAAAATTCACAAACTGACATCGTCATACCAATTTAATTGTCACTATCGCTAATAGCAAAATACTAGATAGTTTAGTTTTATATTTTCGCATTTATGACGATGTATCTCTGTAGTTGTTCTTAAAATATTTTTTTGCTGCGAACTGGTTCATTTTTGGCAAAAAACCCAGGAAAAATTTTTTGTTTACAATGAAACAGGCCATCGGAAATAAATTTTTAAATGGTGAACAAATGATAAGACAAAAAGTTACATTGGAAATAAATTTTAGGGGTTGCGTTTTCCACCCCTTACAANCCATTTGTCACATTTATTACTAGCCAGGGGAGTAGTTGTTTTCTGATAGGTGTCAGTCCATTAACCTACTGTGTAGGGAGATGAGACTGGCCTGAACGAATTGTTCTTATGTAATTTGATTTATAGCCAGTCTTCAAGTATGCCCACTGACTATACGTGAAAGTTTTTAGTGCTAGTGAAAAAAATTGTTATTCAAATTTTATGTACCCCCTTCAAGGGGCTGTATCTTAAGAAGGGATGCTCCAACGAAATTTCTCTATATAAAAGCACCTATCTTTTTTTTCGATGAGGAATCACCCCCTTGAATGTTTAACACTTATTTAGTCACACCCTGTGTAACAACACTGTAGGTAATAATAGATGTACTCAGCTTAATTGAGTACTTCAATTTTGTTCACATGTGACAGTGTGGATACGCTAATTAGAAAACCGGTGAGTAAACTAAATCGATTTTATCATTCAACAGGTTGCACACGCAATGTTTATGCTTATGAATTCCTAAGGATTCCAAATAATTGAGTTTGCATCCCTTCCTTGTATAGTGCGAAATTTCCGTATCGTTCATGATCGGGAACTTGTGGATGCATGCCAAGGAATGGTTTGAAAACGTCGAGTCATATTCACCTAGTCTGAAGGACCTTTCATGTTCAGCATACTGGTTCTGTAAATTTCGAACACCATTATTATTATTACAAACATTATTATTATTCACAATTCATCTGCACTATCTGTCCCCTCAATTTGCCTCATTTTTTCTTGATTTCAAATCGATCGGTGATTTGTATTCGCTTGAATGTTTCATATTAACCTTCACTTTCTACCAGTTCTTTGGTTTTTTTTAATTTTTTTCCCGTACCATAGTTTTCTTTTCACAAAATTCCGATTCTTTCACTTTCAACGTTGGACTACCGAGAAAAATACCTTTTTCCATGACACAAAACCCTGTTAACAGAATTTATCGACTGATCTAGATTGTTAACGAGCATAAAAATTTCAGGCACGCTTGTGAATTCAAATTTCTCTGAAAGTTGATTGATTTTTTCCTCCATCGACAGGTGCGAATAACGTCTATACAGCGATGGAGAAATTCTTCGTTTTCAATTTGTGGACGGAATACAAAAACCAATTATGAGCATCGGCTACTGGGACTGCCATTGGAAAATCAAGGCTGGTATTGATATTGAAATTAGTTCAGAAACTGGGGTGGGTATTCGTGATGATGTGAAAACACAGAAATGGACTTGAGAGGAATAGGGCGAGATTTTTGGGCCGATAAAGTTCAGATCCAATTCACAATGAAACGAGAAAACCAAAGGATTCTAGCTTTCTTGGATATTCTTCTGAACAGACGTGAAAATGGCATATTGGACCGAAGAGTGTACAGAAAATCAACATATACAGACAAATATCATAACAAAAACTGTAACCACCAGACACACAAATAGAAGGGGTTTTTAAAATGTTGGTTGAGAGAGCACGACGTATCTTTGAACTTGAGAATCTTCCTGAGAAACTGAAGCACCTAACAAAAATGCCTTGGAAAGGAATGGGTACAGCCAAGGAGAAATCGAGCAGGCCATACAACCCAGGACACAAAACGCTAGAGTAATAGTCTAGTTCACATGTACTTTTTTTTGTAACATTTTTCAGCCTAAGAGAACAATTCGT
>NW_019291845.1:0-65299 GCF_000500325.1 Leptinotarsa decemlineata | reverse complement strand
GCTGCGGTGTTTTCCTTAGACTTGTAAGGAATGATCGTAAGACGGCTCCCTTCCAGAAGGAAAAGAAACAATTTTTCGAAACACTGGACAATTTCAACACAGCAGAATTATTTTTCTTGCGACATCACTAGCAGCAGAAGTAATTATTAGATTCTAATGGGAACATAACTGAATATCGTATATATTGCTCACAAACGTGAGTACTAAATAAAAGTCGAGGAATTATGTGAACCAAATGCTTGTCTATCACTCGCATGGTCGCCATCGCCTTGTTGGGACCTGTTTCTGTTTTTTTCTACATTCAGGCAACTATATTTCCTATTATTTCAATTACTTCGTGTCCTTAAAAGGCGACAAGATTGATATTTATGCCTACTTCTCAATTATGCCGTCTTCAGATCGAGAGCTTGTAACCGTAGAGAGAGTTTAATGTGGAACATACATTGCATCAATTAACATCCATAATTTTTTATTGTTTTCCGCCGTGGACGATTCCAGGTAATCTTCGAACACTTGGATGAACGAATGGACGAGAAATTAATTGCCATGAACCGTCATGTTTTCGCATTGTTGTGTTTCTTTGGAGAAAATGAAACTGAACGGGAATTCACTTCGGAAAGGAGGGATAATTGTTTGAAAGAAAATCGCTAGATGTCGGCCTGTGTATAGGGTCTCTCTTTGAGCGCTTTATATCTTTATATTTGAATAAAACAAAGTATATGCGCCGTAATCAATTGAAAGGGTAACGGAACCAGGCTCCAACCTGACCTAAACCACGATGACTTTCCACTATATGCACCGTATAGAAGTAAACACAAGTAACTTCACTCCCGGTCGGCGTCTTTGATGTATTGAGTCGAAATTTTATTTTTTGCTGGCATGTGGCGGGTAGGAGGATGTGGCTAAGAGCTATCGTGCCCCTCTGCACGAGGTTCGATCAAAAAATATGTGACCATGATCTGACTTCATCATTGCTACGAGGAGCTCACAATAAATATCTCATATGATTGTGAACTGTTTAGTAATTGATATTTTGTGAAATAAGATTATACAATTTAGGTCAGAAACTCATGCTAATCTATTCTAATGGTTTTTCATAATGTTGATTTTTTAAATTTTTTTAACATTTGTTTTCAAATTTCTATTGTCAAATTTCAAAGTATAATAAATTCTTACTCTTGTGAAAAGAGTGAATAAATAATCTAAAAGAAAATTAATTGAATAGAACTTGATGAAAATCCATTTTAAAACTAATAAATACAGTTTATTGTATGATTTTCAATATAGAAATCATATATAAATTTCCAAAATGTTTGGCTTCAGTATCACTGTATGCTTTGAAATAACTATATACATTTGTTTCATTCAGTGTGATACTAGCCGGCGTGGCAAATTTGTACCTACCTTATATGAATGTTTTCCTAAACATTTTTTCAAAAGATATTCACAAACATAGCCCAAGCTGTTGCCTTTGGGAATGAATAGAGTTCTATAATCATTTGTCTCCACTCTCAAAGGTGTATAGGAATTTTTTGGAACTTCCACAAGAATCTTCATTCTATTTATGTCAGCATCTGTAATATTAGATAGAATCTCACTATTATCTTCTAGACAGTTAGTTCCTTCTGCCTGTGTAAAATACTGAAGAGTAAATGTGTTTTGAAAGCTCTGGTAATTTGAACAGTAGTTGGATTTCTGGCATTTCCACAAGTATTTCTCTGTTGACAAAAATACTTTTTCACACAGCCCTGATTTATATTCCTCGTCAATATGAAGGAGTGTTCTTCACTATGCAGGTTTTCTCAAAGTTGCAGAAATGCCGAAATTGTTATTTGTCACCCCTCAATGAATCTCATTTGTCATTTTCCTTCACAGTTACAGTCAATTTGCTGAAAAATATTTTCATTTCTTTCAGAAAATCAATTTATTTTAATGTTCCTTAAAAAGGTTTATTGAAATGTTTGACATCGTCAAATACATTCGCATTATAAATGCGAATGTGAGTATTAATTTTTTTTTATGTAAGATAAATTGTTTGTCAAAAAGATCTCAAAATCTAGCTATTTTATTGGTTAGGTTAGGTTAGTTTTGGTTTAGGTTAGGTTAGGTTAGGTTAGGTTAGGTAACCTTGAATCCAACACTACGTTTTTTGAAGATTTCCTCCTCCAGAAAAAACAAAAAAATAAAAAAAGGTTAGGTTAGGTAATAGTTTTTGAAAATTGATAATCCTAGCCAAGCATTAAAATATGCTTCTCATATTGATTCATTTAATGACTCACGCACTCCCACCTTGCATAAGTATCTAACCGCTCGCTTTTGCAAAACAAACAATGAATGAAAAAGTTGTTGACTGCAGTCAACTAAAGTCAATTAAAGAAGATTAGGTGATAGTTATAAAAAAATACACCAGAAATTCTGTTATTTCCTAGTCACACATCGTATAGTCTATAACATCTAGGAACAATGACCAGTGTGTTTTGATTTCTATTGCTATAAGATTAAGTGATTTCTCCTGTGGTAAATTCTAATTATCATCGCACTTCTTCGAACTAAAAACAATTTCTCACTTCTTTTCCAATAATCCTTCGAAGTTAAATGTTGTCTTATCTCGCATAATCACTGCACGCACCAGAATTTGATTAATGATTAGTTGAGCTGCTAATTCACCGGCGAACCCTCTTAGCACGTCGTTTTCTACTAGTACGTTCCCTGCGTTCATCAGGCTGATGGACTAAGTGACTTGCTAGAAACGTAGTCCGTGGAAGACGCTAATGAAAAACTAGATCTATAACAAGTTGCCATTGTTCTAATTGTTGGAAGTGGATTGGAGCTTCACGTTCGGTTTGCAGTAAATTGAGTTCGGAGCGTCTTCAACTATTTCTTGTGCGGTGCTCTGATGGGATATCTGAGAGATGAAGAGTAATTCAATTAATTTCAGATTGGAATTGAGGAAATTGATTGCTGCATTCCTAGGCGTTCCAGTCATTTTGTTTGAAGTTATTATGGTGTTTTTTGAGGATAGAGAACGTTCGAAACCTTCAAAAACTTTGTCGATAGGCATGATATAAATATTCAATAGAATAGGAAAAAAATTTTATTCAGGAGCAATTCATTTGAAATGATTTCAAAGCCATTTACACTGGAATAAGCTTCGAACTTTGATATTTAGAATTGAATGGGTATATACTCTACATTTCCTTAGAAATGTGTATTCTGTATCGAATTTTAGATGTATTTACCCTACTACTATATCACCAATAATCCATATCTGAGTAGTGGGCACTTTATTGTCAGAGTTTCAGCTCACAGAACCGCTTCTTCACAATAGCTCCTTCAGTGTACTAACTCTCGGACTGATTATAGTTGGTTAGTATAGTTTCACTATACTACGCCTGGTAGTGTTTGTAAACTGTTCAGTAAAACTCTCATAATTATGTGTGACATACAATATACAATAGTTTTCTCAAGCGTTTTCATGTTTGGTCGCTATACAATAGTTTTCTCGAGCGTTTCAATACCCAGTCGATATACAATAGTTTCCTCGAGCGTTCCAATACCCAGTCGATATACAATAGTTTCCTCAAGCGTTTTCATATTTGGTCGCTATACAATAGCTTCCTCAAGCGTTTTCATACTCAGTCGCTTCATAATTGCTTCCCAAGCGTTTTAATACTCAGTCGCAATACAGTAACTTCCTCAAGCATTCTTATACCCAGTCGCTATACAATAGCTTTCCCGTTCGTTTCAATACCCAGTCGATATACAATAGTTTTCTCAAGCGTTTTCATATTTGGTCGCTATACAATAGTTTCCTCGAGCGTTTCAATACCTAGTCGCTACTCATTCGCTATGCAATATTTTCATCAAACGTTTGCAATGATCAGTCTATATACAGTCGCTTCCTCAATCGTTTTCTTACTCAGTCGCTTCATAATTGCTTCCCAAGCGTTTTAATACTCAGTCGCAATACAGTAACTTCCTCAAGCATTCTCATACCCAGTCACTATACAATAGCTTTCTCGAGCGTTTCAATACCCAGTCGACATACAATAGGTTTCTCAAGCGTTTTCATATTTGGTCGCTATACAATAGTTTCCTCAAGCGTTTTCATATTTGGTCGCTTCATAATTGCTTCCCAAGCGTTTCAAAACTCAGTCGCAATACAGTAACTTCCTCAAGCATTCTCATACCCAGTCACTATTCAATATCTTTCTCGAGCGTNTATGTACAGTATGTATACTGTATGTACAGTATGTATACTGTATGTACAGTATGTATACTGTATGTACAGTATGTATGCTGTATGTACAGTATGTATACTGTATGTACAGTATGTATACTGTATTTGGTAACGCTTGAGGTAGCTATTGTATAGCGTAACACTAGTTGCGGTTTTGTAATCTCACTATATTGTGTTATTTGAATAAAATGAACGAAAATAGGAAAAAGAATAACTAGTACTAAATATTCTTGAATATTTCTTGTAGAATGCAGACCCTTTTGAAAACTGACAAAATAGGCACAACTGTTTACGAAAAGCATATACATTCTTATACAATGAAGAATAGATAGAATGAATTACTTTCCTGTCCATGAGATGTATATAGAGTGAGACTGAGTAAATATTATGCCGATGTTACAACTTTGGTAGCCAATTCAGAGAGCTCTGTGACTCCAAAATATATGTAATGGGTTATCAGCACATGGACATGTTGCGAGAAAATTTCTTTGATCGTAACAGTGTGAACAGTGTGAATGCAACTATAGTGTTCACACATTGTGAGGAACATACAAGTGAACGTGTTGAATAAAACAATAAATTGAAAACTATTTCATAGCATTTTTGTCTCACAGAAAGGAATTATCAGACTCATTATTAATAATGGGGTCACCGACTCAAGTAGAAAATATTTAGAAGATTATAAGATTTAATTTCTTCTTGTTAATCTCCCATAGTCTCCCAAACTACCTGAATTCATTAAAATGAAAACTGAATAATTTTCCCTCAACAAATCTGCTTCCATCACTCTTCCAAGGTCTAATTCTACCCGCTGATATACTTGAATTGTATTTCTGTTTTGAAGGTAGAAAGCTTTTCTGTATATCCTTTCGGCACCCTCCAAAACCAAACCCTCCAAAATCTACCCCTCTATTAAAATTGATTTGTTAGTTATTCAGACAAATAAACACGGCAACTGATGTTGCTGTCGAGATTTTTCATCGAAATTTCAAACACTATCATGAGTATGACATGATGTTGTATGTTAGCTGAAAACCACCGGCTCATTTCAAGTCGAGACCCTCCTTATCGTCCCAACAACTTGATGAACATATGCCACGGCCGCAGAATAATTAAACACGTGCAAAACGAAGTTTCGAGACAAGAACCAGCAGAACGCACGAAGCAGTTAATACCAATAATACTAAGATGTGACTCGTGACAGTTATATTGGTTCATCTCGGGGATGTTCTTGACAGTTTTGTAATTAGAGACGTTCTAAGAGAACAAGTCTTGATCAGTCATCAACGTTTCGCGGTGCCTCTATTAGACGGGAAGATGCTTCAGTTGAAAATTGTTTGAAATATTAAGGACTTTGTCGGAGGTTTCAAATATTGAAGGATGGATCGGACTTTATGTCAGCGGCCATGGAGATCCTTCTGAATCTACCTCCTCTCCATATTTTTCTGGAGACAGAGGCTAGATGAACTTGTGCTAGATATACTTGCGCACTTTGTCAATCGCACAAATCAATTTAATGCAGAGTGCAACAGACTGTTGGTTGACACTGGAAGTCAACTGACCTCTGACTTTATGTCTCCAACTATCAACTACGAACTGCCTTATAAAGTACTGTTCCCGAGTAGAGAGGACTAGATCCTCCGGGAGAAGGAGATATTAAAAGCAGATTGTTGTTGATTCACAGATGGATCAAAAACACCTTCCGATTCTGGTGCAGGTGTTTTCAGTCGCAGACCCAGGACAGAGATCAACCTGCCTAGGAACCTATGCGACTGTATTTCAAGCGGAAATTTACAATATTGAATTGTGTGCGGAGAGATTTGAAGAATCCAACCGCATACACAAGTCAATAAAAATATTCTCGGACAATCAAGCGGCGTTGGAAGCTCTTTGCTCCTACCGAGCAACGTCTAAATTAGTAGCAGATTGTCTCTTGTCTGGATTCCAGACCATACTGGCCTGGAAGGCAATGAGACTGCTGACTACCTTGCAAAGGAGGGTGCTGCAAGCAGCTTCATCGGACATGTGATTTGCATCGCTTTAGGCTTTGCCAAACAAAGATTGAACACCTAGATGGCAAGAAGATTTATGGTCTTCTAGCAGAATCTTCCAGGATTGGCTCACTCCAAGGCGTTTATTCACCCTTCGAAGCTTGATACCAAACAGTTGTTGGACTACAGTAGGGATGAACTACGGTGTCTAACATGCCTTCATTTGAATCATCATATGCAGAGACATGGACTTGAAAATGATGAAACAGCAGAGGACATACTTTGTGCCTGCCCCGCTGGGGACCGAATCAGGTTTTTAGAGTTCATCGGAACCGTACATCTGACCTGAAAGACCACCAACCATACAAACTATTCGGCTTCGTTAAGTCGAGTGTGAATAGGTGTGAGCCACAATAAACCCTTGCGGGTTACGGTGAAGGGTCGAATAGACCTACTCACTTTGGACCTACCCCAACCTAACCTAACCTAGCCTATTACCTAACTACTACCCGTATTTCCTCTATGTTAGTAATCATCTCTAATATTTATCTGTTTTTATCTAGAATTATTACGTATAAGACTAAACAGAGAGCTGTTCCAACTAGGACCATTGTCGCTATTCATAGAACTCATTCCGCACTTCTTAAAGGCATCCGGAAACTTGTTGTCATGTACCGGTCCCAACAATTTTAAACATTTCTCACTTATTATTGGTCTTTTTTGTGGCATGTTGAGCGACACTAGATTTCTCCGGTCTATTAAACCAAACATACGAAACATGTTCTTTGTAGCGAGCTAATATAGTCCGTTTGGTTTGGCCAACGTATTTCTCATCACAATCCTTTCAGTTTATTTCGTAAATCTCGGACAGATAGTACTGAGGCTACTAGCATATAAAAACACTACCATAATGGTGAAATTTGGTCATGATGATCTCCTGAGGNGGGGAAGTTCATCTATTGCGTCCGAAAATTCATTCCTTAAAAATTGTAGGAAAATTGCGCCATTCATGTTGCCGTCGAAAAAGAATGGTCCAATTATCCTTTCATTCAGTATTCCACACCAAACGTTCACTTTTTCTGAATACTGCCTTTTACCGTTTATCACTCAGTTAGGATTTTCAGTGGCCCAATAGCGAATATTTTGTGATGAAACCACTCCATTTGTTGTGAAACTAGCTTCATCACTAAATAAAATAAAATTTCATTTTACGATGAATGGACTAATAATTTATTTCATTATATTCGTCATACAAATATATCACTGCTCGAATTTTATTATTCACGACCATGACTCAATATTTTTCGTTATTATTTGGTCTCCCCCATGAATCACGATCCTTCCACTTATTTCTTGGAAAACTGGATTTCTGTGTCTCAAATAATCCATGAAAACTTCCAAATCAACTGATCCTACTCTCTTATTTTTCAAATTATCAGTCAGTACTTTGAAACCGTCGCCTCCGCCCGTTAAAAACGATGGAATCACTATTTTGTAGAATTTATCCATATCCAGATCTTCATAGACAGGAACTGTGCAATTGTTACAACGCACTTTGATGGAAACTACTCGATCGTTCAAAGATCTTGTTAAGTTGTAAACCACTTGCAAACCTGAAAAAAACGAAGCCCTAGTTGTATTGAAGCTAGAAATATATTCGAACAACAAAGATATCAGGGTGGTCAATTATAAATCTTTATACATGCAGCATGAACTTGTGCATCCAAAGTTAGTCAACGAAACAAGTTCACTAACAGCAAATTTATTAATTGAATAGAACTGGCCGATACTTGATGAAATCCATATTGAAAAACTAATCAATACAGTTTATTGTATGATTTTCACTATAAAAAGGTTTTACAAAAACCTCGACACCCGGTACACGTGTCGAGGTTTTTGTAAAACATAAACTGCTTATGCGTCCTCAAGCATAAGCAGTTTATGCTTGAGGAAGCAATAAACTGTATTGATTAGTTTTTTTAGCAAACTCATAGAATATTCTATTAATACATGAGGCACATCATCACAAACGTGTCAATATTCGTTTTTGATTGATTGCGGAAGAGTCAAGGAGTCTTCATCCCGTAGAAAAATGCAAATAAATATTGGGGGGGGGCAAAAGGTTTTAAAGACATAAACAAGCAGAACAAATCAATATCCACAGAATCAATTAAATCACTACAAATCCGACACATGACTGGAAATTTCTCATTCAGTTTTGGTTTACTCTAGCATCTGAAGGAGTTTTCAAATGTTTACTGATTATAATAAATATATCAAGATATAAATCCATAACAAGTGGTAAAAAATATTTGGCCAAACGGGAGTATACTCCTATTTTTTGAGGAAAAGACTTGAACGTACTCATATAACAAATAATGATTTGAGCGAATCTATTGAAAACAATAAAGACAATACCGAATTCATTCTCAGGTAGATCAGAAGTACTTAACTTGACTTGACTTCAACTTCACTTCGAAGTTGACTTCAAAGGGAGAATATGAATTCGTCGGGGAGCTCTAATATCTGGGAGTGATACAAGATCCCAAGCTGATCTGGAACCAACATCTAGAAAGAGTTGAAAGAAAGGCGGAGGTAGCGGTGGTGCTGTCCAGACGCATATGTGGAAAGGGGGGGGGAGTCAATTCTGACTGAAAAACTTACCAAGTTATATGAGATGTTCGACACGAATTTCGCGGGTGAAGTTTTGAACTGTGAAGAGTGGATAATCAACAGTGATCCTGAGAATATATTCGGTAGAAATAGCTGGTAAACGGGTCCAAAACCGAATATGGAATGGGAGCTGGAATATACTGTGCGGGGATATATGCAGGTAATATTATTTTGAGGCCTAAACGGACAACCAAGCTGAACTTGCGGCATTGGCAAATCCAAAAGTGACATCTTAACTGATCTGGAATACCTTTGAAAAAGACAAATGTCATCGAGAACTAGCTTTAGAGGTTGGTTTTACATAGAAATTCATATTACTTGCAGTTCATGTTGCTCGATCATAGATATTCTTCACAGGAAGCAATTGACACTGTAAATAATTGGGCAGTAAATTATTTATCATTTTGAAAATGAAAGTCATTGTTTGAATATAATGATTTTGTTTCACATTAAGTCAGTTGAGGATATCTTACATAGATTTTATATTCGTGTACCTGTTGCAACCAAGGATAATACGCATTGCTTTATTTTGTAGGATTTGCAGTCTGTCATAATTAGATATGTTGGTGTAAATTATAGAACTGCAATAGTTGAAATAAGGCAATAGCATAGTATTGTACACAGTTATCCGACTAGACTGAGATGGAGATGAAGTTTTACGTCTCATGAATCCAATTTTTTACCTATTTTTTTCGAAATATAGTCAATATGTTTATCAAATTTCAGTTGGGTATCAATTACGAATCTCAAATATCTCAATCCGCTGATCATTTATCTTAATATCTGATTCCATACTTAGACATTTTTGATACAGAAAATTATTGCCAATAAACATATATTTACTTTCAGTTTCATTAACTTTCAGTTTATTGATTTATTATACATATAATTTACATATAACAAAAATAAAATAGGACGTAAAACACTTCCTTGTGGCACACCATAGTTGTTGAGGTGGCACTCTGACTCTATGTTTGCCATTTTGGTTTTTTTATTGCCCAGGTAACTCGTTATCCACTGTATTACTGAACCCGAAAATCCATATTTCTTTAATTTCAATATTAATATTTCGCGATCGATTGTTTCAAATGCCTTTTTCATATCTAGAACACTGCACATGTTCCAACTCCAGATTTATCCAAAGCACTCTTCATGTCTGGTGTAACAAGTTGAAGTGCTGATTCACACGAATGAGATTTACGAAATCCTGATTGGTACGAACAGATAATGTTATTTACATCAATATATTTCTAAGATTTTGTCACAAAACGGTAACAAATTTAATGGTCTTAATTGTTCAGCTAAGTTAGTGTTCTGAATTTTTGGTATTGGAACTATTGTTGAAGTTTTGAAACATTGAGGTACTTTTCCCTTTGATAAACTCAAATTGATTAAATTCAGTAGTGGATAACCAACAATATGAAATACATTTTTGATAACTTCGAGACCAACTTCATCAGTACTATATTTTTTTCTTTGTGATTTTATTATATCATATAACTTTGTAGGGTCAAAGGGGTGAATTCAGACATGTTTGACAAATAGTTTGGCACTGTAGCGAGTATTTCATCTTTTTCTGCATTTTCTGGACTAATACTAGTTATTATATCTTGTACTATTTATAAAATACTGTTTCAATACATTTATGATTGTTATTTGATCACTATAAATTATTCCTTGGCAGTTTAGGCAGGATTACCTTTATTTCCGTCAATTTGTTGTTGAAAGAAATATTTTTTTGACTCTCTCATTGTTTTGACGACATTATTTCTAGCCTGTTTATAAAGAATCCAATCTCCTTCCTCATTAGTCAACACACATTTTTTATATGCTTTATTCCTTCCATCAGTAGCTGATCTACATGCATCATTAAACCATTGTTTATGATTTGTCTTCATTTTTTTGAAGTCATGGGTGCAATCATATCAATAGAAGAAACAATATTCTGTAAAAAAAATTCTGAAAGAACATCAACGTCACTATATGTATAACCCCAGTCTTTTTCCACAAGTAAATTTGTTAGTTCGTCATAATTTATTTTACCATGGAGCTTTCTAGTTCGAGGCAAGTCCGATTCTTTCGTACTTCCGTCACTTATTAAATAATCTTTTTCAGTATAAGGTGCCACTTTGTAGTCATTACTAAAAACTTGATCGATAACTGAACTGGAGTTCTTATATATCCTTGTATATTCCGTAATCTATTGTTTCAATCCGTTATTTTCAAGTAAATCTTTCAGTTTTTTTTTCATCGATCGAATTTTTATCATACTGTATATCAAAATCTCCAGTAATGACTGCAATATGACTACCGTTAAGTTCAATAAATTCTTCTAACGAACTCGAAAAGTGTTAGAAGAAAACTGACATATTACCATTTGGCGATATGTACAGCACAGCAATACTATAAGTTGAATGATGGAAATATATATCACCTGATAAAATAAAAAAATTCATATCAACAGCAAAGGACTTAATGTTTGTGAATTTCAACGAATCTTCCACAAACATTTTAGCACCCCCTGTATGTCTACTACTCGAGTTACACCGAGCCATTTTATACCCCTGTATATATAAATCATCATTATTGATTTCTTCAGTCACACATGTTTCTGATAAACACATCACTGAAGGGTTGTATCTCATTATATAGTCCAATAGATCATCTTTATGTTTACAAAAACTAGATATATTCATATTGATTATATACTGGGTGCCAGGACACTCAGGCATCTCAGGCAATGGAGAAGCTGATGAGTGTGCCAGACACAGATCATCAACTCCATCTTCAGGCCCTGAATCAACTGTAGGGGTACCAAAGCCTTTGCTATAGTCTATAAGAAATTAGAGAGTACTGGGAAATCATTCCGGGGATAACACATGGGAAAACTTTGTTTATGGGACCGTCCAAGCAGAGAAGTGAGGAACTGTTTCAACAAAGCAGAGATCGGCTCAAACAATATTTTCGGACTGGGTATCATGGGAAAGTATGAAAGAAAAGCGCAATAATGCCTTAAGTGTTTTCCGAAGACTTGGGGGAGAGGGACAAGCAAGACGGTTCCCAAGTAGTAGAAAAAAGACGACAAGGTTGATCGTTGATAATATACGACACGACTTTCATCATTTATGTTATCCAATCCAACACATTTTCAACTTTTTTCTGGGGTTTTGGGAATGTATATACCAAAAGATATTCCAGAGGAGAATAGAAAATGGTCTAGTAAAGAAATAGGCTGCAATTTTTGAACAATATTAATCTTTGGTTGTAGCATTTTCCATTGTTCTTCAAGGCGTCAAGACTTTAACCGAATCATCTAATAAAATGTTGCCTAGCTGCTAATCAAAATTATGAAATGGTAAAAGACTCAGCTTCCTTCTCAATTATTTACGTCAACCTTTTTCAACTTTTCTAATTCAATATTAGGATTTGAAAATGTCCATTTTGTAAAAGTAGTATATTTCTTCATTAATACTGGTTATAGAATTCGACTCACCAGATAACTGAAGCAAATTCAAACTGCTGAAGACCCTTCCGTAAGAATAACCAGCAGTGGTTAGCTCCAATAGTTCTTTCAGATGTTTTCCTTCGAGCTCACCGATGTCGATTGTATTCCCAAAGGGTTGAGCGGTAACAAGATCGTTATAAGTAATTTCTGTAATCAATGATAATAATGAACACGATAGTTTTCTCATCGACAAAAGTTCCAGAATACTATTAGATATCGCATGGTAATCCATATCTCGTACAAGTTTCTACTTCTGAGGGATATTATTGGAGGTTTTTCCCAACACCAAACCATTATTTCAACATCTCGACACGTGTTTCGATCACCAAGTGATCATCTTCAAGAGGAAGATCAAACTCTTGAAGATTGTTGGGAAAAAACTCTAGTAATATTCATTGCTACACCAAAGATTCCAAGCAGTGCTTCACAAGTTCTGAGGAATATCATTCGTGTAAAAGCGATGAAAAAACATATTTCAGTTCATTTTTCCAATCCTATCAGATGAGACAAATTAAAATGTAGGTAGTTACCTCCAGGGTGTATGTTACTCCGCAGACCACCGGCATTTATAAAACCAACCGCAGCCTCAGTCCAATATCCTTTAGGAGCTGATTGAGAATACTAAAAATAACAAATTATCCAATAGTTTGTTTTCAAAACTATTCTGATTATTAATTAGGTATAATAGCCCTCTGGGCTATTGCTGGCAAAACAATACAGAAGTAGATGAAACTAAGTTAGGTTTGCATTATTGATAACGAGAAAAGTGTATCATAACCACTTGAAAACAAATTCAGAAACAAACGGAAATTGGTAATTTTTTTTATTTAATTTTTTCAGTTGAAACTTTCAGATGAGTGGATGTAGATCCACTCATTTTGTTAGGATTCATCAATATTCCTTATGTTTTGAAGAAGATAGATAGATAGATGTGCATCGACCAACTCGGTGAATTTTCCAACCTGAATTGATCCACTTTTACCTCCCCCTGTTATTCCTAAACAAGGGTACACTCTGCCTAGTTTTTTAGCAGCAGTTACTTGTTTCGTATTTGACAACCAAACCAATGAAGCATATTCTGTCATTGAGTCTAGCCGAAACTTCATTTCTAGGTTCAGTCTTCTCATGTCTGTAGGAATGACTAGTTAGCATCAATGCTTCTTCTGCCTTCCTTTTTAGCCTGTATAAGTTCCAGATCAGTCTGGAATCATTTCCAGATATTCAACCTTTCCTGACCATTTCATCTCTTCACCTCGGAGATTTGTAGAGATCTTGATCCTTCTATCTTGGTCCATTTGGTGAATGCTACCTACCTCTGTCGATTTGGATAACCTCATGTTCAGCTCTTCTTCCTTGGTTCATACTTTAGAGTCGGTTGCATACGTTACTCCATTTATCTTGGACTAGGATGAATAACTCGTCTGCAGAGCATAGTACTTCATATTCATTATGGTCAAGAAGAAGGGGTGACTTGTTCATCACAATGGTAATTGTAATCATGAATAATTGTAATGAAATCAGTAATTTCTTGAAAACTTAAACAGGGTTTGAACAGGGGTTAATTGATGAGTACAAACTCCATATATATCACTTGAAAATGGTAGCATACATACCGCGAACACCATAGCATCCGTTACAAAATTTCCAAGAGAGCACTCCTTGTAATAACATCCTTCAACACTTAGAGATACCAAACTAGACCCTATCACAACATCACCTTGTGCATCCACAACCGCTTTCCAAGGAGCCAAGTCCTGATTTATCTGTTCATCTGAAACGAAAATTCCAAAACTTTATTGTTATTGGTTATTGAAGTCTTACAGAACAAAATATTTGTGATGTTATTAAAGATATGAGTACTACGCCTTGTGTGGATATCCAATAATGGTTTTGATGACGTAATGAGACAAGTATTCTGTCCCGAAACCGCAAAGTACACCATTGAGGATGATACTTTTCTACGTTATAGCATTGAGATCAGTATCAACTCATATGTCAAGTTGTGTAGCGTTCCTATGAAATATTGGGGTGCTAACTGAATGCGAAAAAGTAATTTTCCTTTAATTAAGAGTTCATGTGAAAGTAGTTATTTCGAAAGGGTTTTTTGATCTACTTTGTATCTAGAAAAATATTTTGTGTATGATTTACATATCTCCACAATGAGTTTTTTTATTGTTGTAATTTTCTTTCTTCCTTCCTTCAGAAATTCACCAATTTTTCGTTCAATGATGGAGAAGTAGAAAGCCAAAAAGTTTTTTTCCAAAAAATGATAATCTTATCATAAAAGTATATGATATTTTTTTGTTTGACTAAGAAAATGTATCATCTGAGGCGAATAGAAGATAATAACCACTTCTATTATTTTAATCAATACAGAATTAATATTTTCTCAGTTTGTGCTCTGATAAGTTATCCTTTTCATCGATACATTACAACGTGTACATTTTTGAGTTGCACTTTTTGTTTAGTTCAGTCATAGACAGTTTCCAACTTTTCCGTTATACAACAAAGCGTATCTTATAGATTTCATACTTTTTATGTTTGAAATATTTTGAAAGAAAAGAAAAAGAGGGCTAAGATCAGAACATCTAGTGAATCACCGATTAGGATTATGCATTTTTATCAATTTATGACTAAACGATGCTGCCAGAGACAATGTTTATGTTCCAGCTCATAGAGTTGTTGATATTTCCAAACATATTCTCTCCTTGTAGTATATGCATAACGGAAGAATATTTTGGGAAAAATCCTTACAGTTCCATACTTCTGATCCATTTCACTTCGATCACTTTTCTCAGAAGAGAAGTTTCGACAGAGTCTCACTTGGGTTCTCAGATATTTTGGAAGTCATTCTATCGTAATGAGGTACAGAAATTTACATGTTTTCTGAAAACCAACTTTATAAAGAAAAGAGAGGTAAGAACAAACAACTTCATGGAATTGAAACAAAAACAAATGGAAAAAATACTTTCTGTCAGCAAAATTCTGTAATGGGTTTCAAAGATATTGGTGAAGTATTATACTTCAGTTGCAGATGAATTGACAAAAAATATACCCGTAGCTTATGATCCACTAATAAATCTAGCAAACTTCAATGTTAATGAAAATCTAATCTTGTATGACACTTATATTGATGAATTGAAAGAAACGTTACTTACAATTAAAAATAAAACCGCAACAGGATTTGATGACATTTCTGATAGGATCTTTGAAAATCTTCCAGATAATGCTCTGAACCATCTAGTATCTCTGATAAATGGATCCTTCAAAGAAGGTACATTTCCACAGTTTCTCAAAACATCAATTGTCATACCGATCTATAAAGGTGGTGAAGTGAGCTCTCCTAGGAATTTTAGGCCCATTTCACTCATTCCTACGTTAGCCAAAATCATCGAAAGACTCGTTAAGAAAAGAATGTTTGACTTTTTGCAGGCGTGTNTAATCTGGAAATTTTCACTTCAATCTAAAAAATTTCGACTTTATTCTCAAAATTCTGACTTTATTCTCAGAATAACAACTTTAAAATACGTAAATTAGACTTTAATCCCGAAGTTAATTCGTATGAAAGGTGTTTTAATCAAAGCGTTCGCAGAAGTTATCAAGGAGTTATGGTCAGAAGATTCATTTGATAGACTAGTAAATGCCTCCTTAAAAAATCAGATTCAAAGTTTTGCTCCTCGATTCATCGGTAATTCCCATCAAGACCCCCCAGGAGTTTCTTCATTATCTTTTAGAAAGTTTACATGAAGACGTTAATATAATTATTGAGAAACCTAAATCAATCTTAACGGAGATAGAGGAAAATTGAGCGACAGTGGAAATGCACAAGAGTCATGGCTCACATATTTGAGGATTCATAACTCTAAGATTGTAGATAATTTCGTTGGTCAATTGAAATCCACGATGAAATGCACACACTGTGGACACTCATCAGTAACCTCTGATCCTTTCTGGGATTTGTCTCTCTCCATACCACCAACCGACCAATTGAGTTTGTGGCAATGCTTGAATTCGTTTACGAAAGAAGAAACTTTGGATGGAAATGAAAAACCGACGTGTTCGAAATGCAAGGAAAGGAGAAAATGCTCAAAGTCCCTATCAATACACAAGTTTACCCATATTTCAGTAATTCATTCAAAAAGATTCTCTCCAACGGAAAGATTTAGGGGCAAATTGAATGATGTCATCGAATTTCCTCTAGAAGGATTGGATATAAATAATTTTGCAGCAGAAAATGTGGTTACTTGTTGTTATAATCTATATCCACTTTTAAATCACAGTGAGACTACTTACAGGGAGCATTATACAGCTACTACAGACACCCGTAGACACGCGTGGCACAAATACAACGATTCACTCGTGTCACTAGTTTCACCAAAATCGCTTGTGAGTGGAGAAGCATACGTCCTCTTTCATGAAAAGGATGGAACAAAATCGCACCATTCAGATAACTGAAGGAAAGTTTCTTTATGGAATTATTATTTATCTGTTGTTAAGTTCAAACAACAAGTTTTTTGTTATTAAAAAAAATCATTTGTGGATTTTGCTTAGTAGATTTCGACTGTTGAAGTTCGCTTGTGCACTTTCCTATGACACTGAATGACAAGACCGCAGTTATGTCAACGAGTTCGAACCCGTTGTGAAACCACAGCGATCACTTTTCTCTTTCTACGAATGCATACAGTTTTCTTCAACATTGAAGACGACATCTTATCAAAACACTTGATCCTTGCTTTTAACACGTTCACTATTTATTTAAACTTCATTCTGCATTTTTGTCTAGTTTTTCTCCAACTTCTCTTTCGTTTCCTTCTCTTTAAAAATTACTTAATTACTATTCTTTCAAGTTATGTTGAATATATGTCATATGAATGTCAGATCCTTACCATCAAAATTTAATGAATTTCATAATCAGATTCTCATTGGGGAATATGATATTGCGGGAGTAACATGGATGCATGCAGGTATTGTCAGCAGTAATGTAAGTTCTTCTCCTTATATATTTTTACGCAAAGACAGGTTATCCAGAAGCGGAAGGGTAGGTATTTTTCTGAGAAATACTTTCAAATATGAAATTATTTTGAGTCAATGCAGTGAACAGGTGGAATGTATTTGAATAAAATTAAACGTGGGAGAAATAACTTTATAGCTATCGGTATAGTTTATAGGCCACCTAATTCGAACTTAACATTATTTTTAGACGAAATTGAAGAAATATTTACCAATTCATATTCAAATTACAGTGATATAATATGTTTAGGTGATTTTAATATCAATATGTTAGATCCCAGTTGAAATAACTCAGAGAGGTTTCAGACGGTATTAGAAATATTTAATTTCNTGGCCAAACGGGAGTATACTCCTATTTTTTGAGGAAAAGACTTGAACGTACTCATATAACAAATAATGATTTGAGCGAATCTATTGAAAACAATAAAGACAATACCGAATTCATTCTCAGGTAGATCAGAAGTACTTAACTTGACTTGTCTTCAACTTCACTTCGAAGTTGACTTCAAAGGGAGAATATGAATTTGTCGGGGAGCTCTAATATCTAGGAGTGATACAAGATCCCAAGCTGATCTGGAACCAACATCTAGAAACAGTTGAAAGAAAGGCGGAGGTAGCGGTGGTGCTGTCCAGACGCACATGTGGAAAGGGGGGGGGGGTCAATTCTGACTGAAAAACTTACCAAGTTATATGAGATATTCGATACGAATTTCGCGGGTGAAGTTTTGAACTGTGAAGAGTGGATAATTAACAGTGATCCTGAGAACATATTCGGTAGAAATAGCTGGTAAACGGGTCCAAATCCGAATATGGAATGGGAGCTGGAATATACTGTGCGGGGAGATATGCAGGTAATATTATTTTGAGGCCTGAACGGACAACCAAGCTGAACTTGCGGCATTGGCAAATCCAAAAGTGACATCTTAACTGATCTGGAAATGCCGGAACTGAGGAAACTGTTCAACAGGAATACATTGATGAATGAATGCTTTGTTTATCATCGGATAATCAGATTACAATGTATAAAGAAAATATAAAAAATACAGATTACAGAAAATATAAAAAATAAAAGAATAGTATGGAACATGCTAAAATTTTTACACAGATCTATATATACATTAACATATACATAAATATACACACACAGATATATACCTACATACACAAAATAATATCATAATGAACCCACATCAGGAACCACCTATTTTATACATATATACACATATACATACATATAAACATATACACACACATACATATACATACACATATACATTTATAATGTTCAATTTGTCACAATATCAATTTTGTTTTAAACAATTTTATGGACGAAGATTCTTTGATTTCACGAGGAAGTAGATTGAATTCAACAATACCTTTGAAAAAGACAGATGTCATCGAACTAGCTTTAGAGGTTGGTTTTACATAGAAATTCATATTACTTGCAGTTCATGTTGCTCGATCATGGATATTGTTCACAGGAATCAATTGACACTGTAAATAATTGCGGGTAGTAAATTATTTATCATTTTGAAAATGAAAGTCATTGTTTGAATATAACGATTTTGTTTCACATTAAGCCAGTTGAGAATATCTTACATAGATTTTATATTCGTGTACCTGTTGCAACCAAGGATAATACGCATTGTTTTATTTTGTAGGATTTGCAATCTGTCATAATTAGATATGTTGGTGTAAATTATAGAACTGCAATAGTTGAAATAAGGCAATATCATAGTATTGTACACAGTTATGCGACTAGACTGAGATGAAGATGAAGTTATACGTCTCATGAATCCAACTTTTTACCTATTTTTTTCGAAATATAGTCAATATGTTTATCAAATTTCAGTTGGGTATCAATTACGAATCTCAAATATCTCATTTCCTGAACCCGTTCATGTTTGAACAGGGGTTAATTGATGAGTACAAACTCCATATATACCACTTGAAAATGGTAGCATACATACCGCGAACACCATAGCATCTGTTACAAAATTTCCAAGAGAGCACTCCTTGTAATAACATCCTTCAACACTTAGAGATACCAAACTAGACCCTATCACAACATCACCCTGTGCATCCACAACCGCTTTCCAAGGAGCCAAGTCTTGATTTATCTGTTCATCTGAAACGAAAATTCCAAAACTTCATTGTTATTGGTTATTGAAGTCTTACAGAACAAGATATTTGTGATGTTATTAAAGATATGAGTACTACGTCTTGTGTGGATATCCAATAATGGTTTTGATGAGGTAATAAGACAAGTATTCTGTCCCGAAACCGCAAAGTACACCATTGAGGATGATACTGTTCTACATTATAGCATTGTATATCAATATTAACTCCTATGTCAAGTTGTGTAGCGTTCTATGAAATATATCTGTTTCAATTCCATAACGAATGTTTGGGGTGCTAACTCTGAGATACAATTTAGACCGTATTTAAAAAATTTGGGGTTGATTTTAGATTATGAACTAAGATTTCATGAACATATAACCAACAAACTTAAAATTGCTTATTCATCACTGAAACTAATATATCCCCATATACAATATTTGGATGTAGATGTCAAGAAAATGATATGTGATTCATTAGTTTTATTTCATTTCAACCACTGTGACGCTGTTTACCATTCATGTTCAGACAAGAACGACAAGTGTCGCATACAAAAAGTTCAAAACTCTTGTATCAGGTTAATATTTGGTATCAGAAGAAGTTCCAGAATTTCACACAAATTAGCAGATTTGAAGTGGTTGAGTATGTTTAATCGTATTCTTCAAAATATTCAAATATAGGAATCCTCCCTACTTATGTCTTATAGAACAGATATCCATAACCTGAATTTGCGTAAAAATACAGTGCTTAACATTCCTTTGAACCAAAAGCCATTTGCAATCAAGTACAAAGTGTTTTTATTTTTCTTTCTCTTGTATTTTGTTTTTTGTTATTATCTTCTATTTTGATGGGCAATAAACTTATTATTATTATTAAGTCGCAAACTAAGAGGTTCATCATGGCCTGCCAGGAGGGTGTCCTCAATACCTTGGTACCTTAGTTCGCGTCATGGATATACACTAAATATCCCTAACACCAGGTGCAGAGCTTTCCACGAGACGGCTCAATGCATAAGGCACAAATATTGACCGGTAAAATGTATACATAGCTCTGTACGACTGCTCAGCACACATGAATTCAAGGCCCAATGATCACTCACTTCACAGGTTGGGAAAAATCACAGGTTATTTATTCTGACGTGTCCTAAGATGTATCAGAGCTCCATTGAAAAGGCCCAAGCGATGCAACCTACTTAGTAAAAAAAAATATGTATTCGTTCTGGAAAATCTCAGCAACCCTACTCTATCACTCAACCAGTTCCTCACAACGAATATAATAAAATTGAAAAAAAGAACGAAGCAAGTGTAGATAGAAACTGTCCATTACTTGCCAAATATGGTATCTTTGGTCCTGGTTCGTTTTTAATGGGAGATATTTCCGTTTTCTGTCGATTCCATAAATATATTCATGGGTAAGAGAAATCGTCGGCACTTTTCACTTACGTTCATCCTCATTAAACACAACTAAATCCAAACGTTGACTCAACCAAGCACTGCCGATGAGATATTTGGCAAACATAACTCTTTGAGTTTTCAGATAGATTACATCTTCGTAGGGAGAGTCAGCAGGTTAACTGCCATCACCAACCCAGCTTTCATTACTATTTTCGATGTTCATTGTTCATTTGGCTCACAGCATAATAGTTCAGGTCTAATACTAGGTCATAGACTCACAAAAACTAATTCAACTTTTCAAAACCAGGATCTTTTCGAAAAACCAGTTTTTCTCAAAACCCACCTTGTTCGAAATAAGTATCCAGAAATATAGGTGATCCAGAATAATCAACAACCTCTCCACTTTCGTCCAGGAACACTGTTATATTTCCCAGATACTTGCAATAGGCTGAAGCCTGCGTAACAAGAACATTATGTCCATGTTTACTTTTCACAATCGTCGGATACGGGCCTTGAACAATGTCTGGCCCCGGGGATTTATCTGTAAACAAAATAATCATTCTACAAGTTGAAATGAATGATTTATGGAAATTAAAACATACCACCAGTGTACAAAAAGGTATGTGAATGCCCTCCAACTACGAGACTGATTTTTTCGGTAGCATTAGCTGCTATCTGCTGTTCAACGTCGTAGCCAGAATGAGACAGGACTATAATTGTGAAAACTTGTTCTTCTCTTACCAACCGTTCGGCTTCAGCGTTCACACTGGCGGATTCGGGAAAAAATTTCAATTTACCTGTGTCAGAAATTTCCTGAAAAATTAAAGATATAGTTCAATATTATTAGTAAACAAAAAAGAAATTGAGCTATAATTTTTGAGTTACACTTTCAGAATCATATATGATACAAATTGCATGCACTGCACTGATCTTCAGATCAATCTGTTGAACAACGAGATTTCTCTACGAAGATGAGTCTTACAAAATTAACATTGATAAGATGGATGACTACAAGAATTGGTGAAATCGTCTTGTCTGATCCAACAATGATGAGTTCTGGCTGATGATTTTATTGTGTATGACGAAATGCTCGACAGGATCACTTTTTCATTGTGACTTTCAAATATTCTTTTTCCTATGGATGCAGTAGATTCGTAACCGCAGAATTTTGAATAGTTTTTCCTATAGAAAACGTGCCTCAAATCCTGGTTTGGATCCATCCTTTGAAAATTATAACCCCTTCTCCAAAGTTATATCCACTGAGTGACTTCTTGTCCAAGTTTCGGACTTCTCGACTGTAGTGAAACAAGACATTGAAGGTTTCTTCTGGTTTGGGTGTTGCAATGCATCCCAGTATATCACTTAGGCAGAATTAAAAAATATTGTAGAGGACAGACTGGCAGAGAATTCAAAACAAATTAATAATGATGGAATGGTCCCAACAAAACACCCTTAAGGCGCTCTAAGAGCGGTACCTGTGCGAAAGTAGCGATTCACGTTAAATTTGAATCACTGGAAAATAAATTAATTTGTAAACGCGTTATTCCACATAAAGGCAGTTCTTCAAGTGAAATACTTCTCTAACAGTGAAGTTCGAGGTGTACTGAGTTGAACCTCAAAACGATGAGCAGTCACAGTCCGTCGTGTTTTTCTGATATGTACCGCTTTTGGTGGAATCAAATGTGCCAAGTTATTTGACCAACTACCGTGAAAAAAGAGAGACAAATCTCCAACCTTACATCGATGTTCCAGACTATCAAGGTTGCCGGTAATGATCGCATCTACAATCAAGTGGATGGCTCTTCTCTGCATGAAATCCAGCAGCTTCAAAGTGTGATTAGGGGCGGAGCTCCATACATGAATACAATACTCCGAAGAAGCATCAAAAGTTGCTGAGGTGTGTCATATTGTTGATCGCTCAAGATGTTAAAGACTTTCAAATATTCAGATTATGGTGATTTACGGCTTTCTCCTACGGATAATTTACATTTTGATAGAAGTAAAGTTGACCTTTTCAAGTATAATCCCCTCGACAGAAAACTGAAATCTTACTTATTAAAAACAACAAAGTTAATATATTGCAAAGCAAGGTATGGACTTTAACTGCCGAATGAGAAACTGGGATGCCAAATGAGAACATTTAGTTGAGTTCATCAATGCAGTCTTAGTTCAGCCTGGCTCCACTAATAAGATCTAAGGCAGAACTAAACAGTCTTGTCTGATGTAGGCTCATGTTTGTATTTTGGTTTGTTATAGTTGCCTTTGGTGAGGCTGTGTTGGGTCACAAATAAAGTTGATCTTGAATGATTTGGTTTCATTGAAGCGATTTCTTTATTTATCTGAGTGGTTGCAGCCTCCATTGAAAAACCAAATACTTAAAGTCACTCCAAGATGTCAAACTTTCAATTACAAATAATTTGTTTGTTATAAAATCCCCAGACTACTATATCACTTTCTTGATGATATTGATTTGAGTTGCAAGCGAAAAGCCTTACTTGGATACATTTTTAAAAAATCTATAACCAATAAAGTTCATTAGTAAAAACGAAACTCACATCGCAAGTAGACGTAATGACCCCAATAATACCAATTTTCTTGCCACCCCTCTCAATAATAGTACTTTTCGTATATATTCCTTGAATGTCAGGTTCCAAACTATCGTCAATATTCGAAACAACAATCGGATGTTTCAAGGCTTTTATATAAGGAACAATTCCTTTGATTCCATCATCAAATTCATGATTTCCCAATACCTGAAACAAGCCATAATACTTCATTCAAAATTATTCAATAAGGGTGAACTACAAGAAGTTTTCAGTGATCCTCTTAATTCATTTATGTTTTCACTCCTCAACTCTTACTTCTGCGTCAATCGGTAGCTTGTTCATGAACTCTTGGGTGACATTCCATTTTCCAACGTTGTACCAAAGAGTGCCTTGAAAGTTATCACCAGCATTCAGTAACAAATAATTGGGGTTGTCTTCCAGCATCGTCATTATCTGTTTGTACAACCTGGAGAATCCACCAATGCATTTGTCCATGTTTGAACATGAGCCTCCATCGCTACTGGTTTGTTCAAATCTGAAATGAACATGAAAATTCAGGGTTACTTTTTTCTAAGATTACTCTGGCTGGGCCCTGTCTCCGAAGCCCCGATACATTCGGAGAGCGCGCCAGCATCATTAACCAATTACTAGTTACCGTGGGGTAAGTGATCGTTAGGGTCAAGAATCATGTGTTCTGAGCAAAAGCAGTAGGCTAAGAATGACAACCTTCTGCATTTGTTAGACTAAGGTTTATGTCTAGTGCATCAAGCCAGCACGATTTTGAGATCCGAGAGTAGAGAAGACAGCATTACATCAAAGACTCCAATAATCCTAACAATCATCTTGAGATCGTGGTATCGATATTTCATCATTGTTTCCTCCAGCTTTCGACGGACGATATTCGTTTAGCCAGGAGCTGAAAACTCCAAGACGAATATCGTTTTGTTCTGATGGTTGCGAAGAACTACATCGGACTCATGAGCTCGTACGAGTGTGAGAGTAGAGAATGAAAAGTGTTGATAAATTCGAATTCAATATCCCCAACAGCGTAAGACAAAATCGATGCTTCGTCAATACCGTATTAGTGCCGTAGGTGGCAATAAAGTATACTTTCAGGGCCGCGTTATTTCAATTGATGTACAGATTCACTGAAGTGTGGGAGACACCATCCTGACAGGCCACGATGAATCCCTCAGTTTCTAATTTTAGCCCACAAGACCTGAGGAAAGCGAAGATTAAGTGCTTTGATAAGCTGGGGTCTTCGATTTTGTTGAAGAAGACCTCATGCATTGGCTTATACTTGTCTTGCCGCAAACTGATCTCTGCTGCTTTTATATGGGCCTTTTGCTAACGGCTTCCAACTTAGTGACAGAATTGTGATCATCTCATGCAGTGTCGAAAGCTAAATCAGCCGCTCGAGCAGTTGCCCTAAAGATGAATGCTCCAACTCCTGCTCTCTCATGGTCACGGACCATGCAGAGAAGGAAATCCGAACTCCTGACGACTTTACAGGTTCTATCCAAATTCAAAAGCCAACGGCCTTCCTGATGTCGGGAAAAGAACAATCGTGAAACGGGCGATTTGGGATAAAAACTCCTATTGAGGTGCATCATTTTTCGGGTGTTTACGTCGTTTATGTTCGATACTGTTCCTCCCGAGTCCACTTCACTACTCCAAACAAGTATAGTAAGATTGGAACGGCAAGCGTATTTATTGCAGCAACTTTGTTCTTGATCGACAGTTCCGGTGGCCAGATCTGTCGGGGTTTGTACTGATACTTGCCGCGGACAGAGTTCTTCACTACTGTTACCTCTTGAAGTGACGTTACTCCACCCCGAGGCATGTATAGATATTTTCGGCGCAGTGAGCCAAGAATGACAGCCTTCTGCATCTGTCCGGCTAAGATTTCTGTCTTAGTGCAGCAGGCCGATATGATTTCAAGATTCGAGAGTAGAGAGAGCATCATTCCACCAAGGATTCCAATATTCAGAACAACCATCTTGACAGAGTGGTCTAGATAAAGTCTGCGGAGTTCGAAGAGAATATATCGATATTTCATCAATTTTTCCTCCTCTTTTTCGGACGATATACGTCTCGCCAGGAGCTGAAAACTCCACGAAAAATTTAGTCTTCCTCTGGTGGTCGAGAAGGACTACATCAGGCTCATTAACTTGTATGAGCCTGAGGGTGGAGAACGAGTAGTTCCAATAAATTCGGCACTTCTGGTTCCCCACAACGTATTTAATATCCCCCGGAGCGTAGGGCAATACCGGTGTCTCGTAAGAGTGCCGTAAATGGTAATGTAGCACTCCTAGGGCCTCGTTATGTCGATGGATATAGGCCGAGAACGCATATGCTGGACATGCTGAAAGTAAGTGCATTAGGATCTCGGGTGCCTCGCGGCAGGCCCTGCACATTCTTTCGGGAACCTCTATATCCATCACGCGACTGTGGTAGACTAAGACATCATCCTGGCAAGCCATAATGAACCCCTCAATGTCCGACTTCAGCGCACTAGACCTGAGGAAAGCGGAAGTCACGCGCTTTGATAAGCCAAGGTCTTCAATGTTATTGAAGTCGTCCCCATGCATTGGCTTATACTTGTGTTTTCGCAGAAGTGAGGTTATCTCTTCGGCTTTTATATGAACTTTTTGCTGAACGGGTTCCAACTCGGTGACAAAGTTGTGGTCACATCGTTTAGTGTCAAAAACTAAACCGGGTTGATCAGCTGCTCGGACAGCTGCCCTGAAGAGAAATGTTCCAATTCCTGCTTTCTCATGGTCACGGACCATGCAGAGAAGGGGATCCAAACTCCTGAGTACTTTACAGGCTATATCCGGTACCATTCTGTCATGTTGACACTCCAAACTTAAAAGTCCACGACCTCCCTATTGTCGGGGGGAGTACATCCGTGGAACGGACTGTTACTTGCTGCGGAGAGAGTTCTTTACTGCTGTTACCTCTTGTGAGTGGCGTTGTTCCACTCCGAGGTAAGTATACGTCTCTCCAGCATCCAGATGGTGTAGGATGCTTGTCTATTCCGAATTTTATATCGATATCATGCGTGTACTCTTCCACCACCCTCAAGGACTGATGGAGATCCGTCTCTCCAGAGGCATAAAGTTTAAGATCATCCATATAAAACAAATGGGTGACCTTGTGCCTCCGGTTTCCGGGGGTGCCCAGTTATACCCTCGAGTATATCTGAGCGCAACAGATAATGGCAATTGTGAGATGCAGAAAAGAAGGGGAATCACCCTGAAATACACCCCTGCTGAAAGTGACCCACCCTGTTTGGACTCTGGCTTGACCAGATGTTATGGTAAAGTGAGTTCGCCAAAGTGATATCAGTTGTTCAATACATCTCATTATTTTGTGGAATACCGCAAGGCATCTGAGCAATGCGATATTGTATCAACTGCCTTACGGTAATCGGTCCAGGCTATAGAGAGGTTATGCTTATATTGTGTAGAGTCCTGGGTTACACATCTATCGATTAGCAGGTTCCCTTTACATCCAGTGACTCCTCTCTTCGACCCACTCAGCTCATATATCCATTCGAACACTAGGTCAACTGCGGTGAGTATTCATGTGTATATTATTATTAATATTATTATTATTGATATTATTATTATCAGTTCAGAAGTTAGGCGGCCTAGTCGACTAAACTAGGTTACACATAGTTACACATTTTACATTTCATATCACAAAAAAAAGTAGAAAACTACATGCAGAGTAACATTACATTTCACAAAAACATATACAGTAATATCAGTCTATGAAAAAAGATAAACATAATATAAGCTCAAACTATAGAGGTATTGCAACCCTGAATGTTTTTGCTAAAACATTCCAATGTGTTAAAAATTCCTGAGAAATAGTGTATGTGCGCAGGTATTGCACTACTTATCTGCGTATCTGTCTGCGCTATTCTATCGTTTTCATGACATAAAACGACGAACGGTTCCACTTGCTACTAAATATTACTTTTCTTTGTTGGCTACATGCTCCGTACGGAAGCAAAAGCCAAGATAACATATAGAGACAACCTACTTTTCTTTGTACTTTGTTATTATTGTTGATGTGTCAATAAAAACATTCATTATTATAATTATCTTCTTTATATTTTTAAAATTCACGGCTTGACCAATCTTGAGAAATGGTGTATGTGCAAGTAGTACGTACTCCACTTCTTATCTGCGTATCTTCTTTATGTAAGACCTCGTTAATCCTTATCTCACACAAGTTTCGATTTCTGAGGGTTGTCGTACATAGAGTTCGACAACTGGTTATCGGAAAAACAGATTTTAAACAGATTGTTAAACAGAATCCACGCTTTAGTCCTTCAGATCATTTTAATGAATGTGCCAAATGTTTGCAGAATGTAAACCACCAGAATTTAACATCGTAATATGTAAACGTTAAAAACCATTCAAAGTTTGTCCTGCAGATTTGTCATCTCAGCCTAGAAATCGAGATAAAAACGTCAAATTGATTGCGACATAATTTATCTAATGCTAATCTACAATGACAATGAACAGTACGTACCTATACTTACTATTAATAAGTTGAAAATTATTTTCATGTCTAATTTAAAACAACGTTTGATGAGACAGATAGTATATATTCAGAAAATATCTATCACCGTTGTCATTCATTTTGTAGCACTTGGAGTCCTCGCAAGTCTAACAATGAGTCAGTTGGAATGCGAAACACTTCGTTTACAATGTGTTCTCATAAAACATCGAATGTATTCAAGTCAGGTGATCGAGGTGATGCAAGGTTCAAGCTTTGTTCAAGGATCATGAGGTGCTCAGGGCAGGTTCGACAGTAAAGATGATTAATTTCACCACAAAGGTGGAAATTTACTGAGCCCTCAATTTTTGAAGCTCAAACCAAGCTCAAATATACATTTGAATTATGTGGCGTATTTATTTTTGAAGTTGAAATTCATTCATCTTTTTCAGATTTATTCTATATTATACATATACTAGTATAGTCGAAGTAAACGGTATTGTGCATATTTAATGGTGTCGGCGCTCTCAAAGGTCAAAAAACCAATACAGAGAAATGAAACCGCTGTCAACTAGTCCACGTGGACTGAAGAATTGGCGGTTCTTATTGGATAATTTTTACTAACCGAGTGTTATGATTGGCTGAAGAGTCATAAAATTAAATTTGAATTCATGTTACGGTGACGAATAGAATGCGAGGATGTTTATACCCGGTTTGTTGTCGATGTTCAGTTCAGGAACTGATCGCGATTTGAGTGTTGAAATTCGATATTGGTGCTGTAATAATTACTTGAAATTTTTGTTATCTGTTTAAAATGTGGCGTCCTTGGACAAGTACTAATAGTAATATCGAGTGTGATAACAACGCAGACTTTTTCCTGTGTAGTGATTCCAATAGCGATGGTGAACAATGCGAAAAAGAGATACCATTGAATAAGATTCGGGTGCATTTGAATATTGAAACATATCAGACGTTGGTGACGGTTGTGTTAGTTTTGCGATTTTTTTCATGGGTGACATAATTCTTTTCTCGAAGCTGTTCATTACTTAGTGTAGTTGGTTAATTTTTTCAGGTACTGCATTTTTAAAGTGAAAATATAAAATACTAGCTGTTGCCGCTCTTATATTAACGTGGCAGCCGAAGCTGCTGGACCTAGAATCTTGAAATATGCAGGTAGGTTCTTTGTATAGCGTAAATAAGCATCAAGAAAGGCAATCAGGAATTTTCAACCCCAAAGGAGAAAAATAGGAGTTCAAAGATTGTATTGAATTTCTTCAGTTTTAAAGTTGGAAACCTGAAGTTTTGGGTTAATGAAAAAATATTGTATCTATTTGTTCAAAATGGTCTGCCACGAAACTTAATGTGACAAATCAAATTCTACGCGGGCGAAGCCGTGGGCAACAACTAGTAATACTATAGGTTTTTGTTCAAATTCGACATTTTTCGAAGCTATATACCTTTTAGCTGTCTCCATATATTTTCTAGTACAAAATAGCAATGAAATTATTTGAAATAACAATTCGATGAGGCCAGCCTCAACTCACCCACAATGTAGGTTAATGGGCTGACATCTATCAGAAAACAACTACTTCTCTGGCTAATACTACGAAGGGTGTTGGATTATATCCGACAGGCGCCAGTGCAGGATTCTTCACAGAAGTAGTTCATGCATATGCTGTTGGCGATACAGATGCTGGAATCGATTTTCAATTATTGAATTGCCCGTTTCATTTGCCTGAGACTGGCCTGAACGAATTGTTTCTATTTCAAAAAATTCAAGGAGTTCCATCCTTGTTAAAAAAGTTGAAGATTCTGCAGTGATTCTCAAATCGAACTTGTTTCCCATTCAAACAAAGTAGTGCTTTCGGATTTTTGCCGTAAGTTATGCCTTGCTGTTTGATTTTGATAATCCACTAAGATTAGATTTGAAATTTTGAAACATGTAAGTAATAATTCAAGTAATTGGATGAAGTCCGACATAAAAGTGTTCGTTGTTAGGTACTTGCCTGGCGTGAAAATCATTGAAATGTACCACCGATAATTGGAAAGGCTTGTTACGGTTTTCATATACTGGACTTGCATTTATCACAAATAAAACGATAGAAACGAATAACACCGCTGATAACCTTAACATTGTTGGGGAAACACTCTGCTGATACATGTATGAATGAAACTGATTAGTAAATTTCAAGTATCGTTTCACTGAAACCAGGCGCGTAGATAAAATAGGTGCATTACAAAAATTATTTATCTTTCATGAAAGAGTGTGAAATCATGCCAGCAAGTCAAGTTTCTGATTCGTTGAATATGATAGATAGATAGATTGAATATGATAGATAGGTAGATAGATAGATAGATGATGTTCCAGACTATCAAGGTTGTGAGTGATGNGATCAACAACCAGGGCCGCAAAGTAAAAGAGCGAGAATTAATTAAATACGCGAAGAACTGAAATTTTAGCTGCGGACATTAAAACACTCTTCTTAAACTACTGGAAAAGACACCTTGTTACGCCGTAGCACTTGAAGAATTATGTGACATTGTTGATGATGAACAAATGTCTATTTTCGTAATATTTTCTGACATTGAATATCAGATTTTTAGGGAAGAGTGGCTAGCAATATTGCCGTTGAAAGGTAACACTCAAGTTGAAGACTTATTCAAGGCCATTGATGATTTTATTACGAAATATAACATCAGTTATGATAAAATGGTTTCGCTTTCAACTAACGGGGCCCCAGCAATGATCAGCAAATAAAAAGGTGTAGTAAAGAGAATCAGAGATAAAAATTCAGATCTAATGTCGTATCAGTGCATAATTCACCAGGCAGCCCTTTGTGGAAAACTAAGTACTACACTCAAAGAAGGGATGGACAATTTGGTCAAGTTGATTATTTGTATGAGATCCCATTCTGCATTTCAGCACCGACATTTCAAAGAGTTCTTTTTTAAATGTGATTCTGCGTTTTCTGACTTCGTTGGCTAAGTAAAGGTCAAGTTATTGAACGTTTCTGGCTAATAAAAGAACAAATATCCTCCCTTCGGTCGGTCGGTCGATAGCCAAGCGGTTCGGCATGGGTGCTTTGTTCACTCACTCGAATTGACTGCCGTGTTGGTCGGTGGTTCAAGCCCTAGTCTGAACGATCGATCTTCACTTGCTATCGTCCAACCCGTGTTAGGAATCACACGTTAAAAGGTAAGACCTCGTTAATCCTTAGCTCGCACAAGTTTCGACTTCTGAGGGTTGTCGTTCGTAGGGGTGCGACAGCTGGTTAACGGAAAAACAGATTTTAAACAGATTTTTCTTGCAAAACTTGGATACGCAGGGAGCCAAAAAGCACTTTGAGTTCATAAAAAACGAGCACAATATGCTGGTTGTGGCTTTTGTGAAAGATATTTCAAAATATTTGAATACGCTCAATACAGAGTTACAAGAAAATGGAAAATTAATATGTGATGCGATACAAAGCGTGTCTGCTTTTCATCGTGAGCTGGATATCTTTGAAAAAGATATCGTTAAACAAGAATTTATTCATTTTCCGACAATTCTTGAAGGAGACATTGCAGAGTTTGTAAAATTTCTGGCCGATCTTAAGAACGAATTTGCTACAAGATTCCAAAACTTTGCAGAGGTAGGCAAGCTATGTTCGTTTCTTAAATTTCCATTTGAAATTGATGCAGCGGCAAAATGGACAGATGTGGCTGCCAAATTGGTTAATCTGTCAAAGCCATCACTTCAAATGGAGATAATCGATTTGCAAGAAGATGTGCCTTCGCAAATGTATAGAACGATATCCACTGAAGGATTTCGGGCCAAACATGTCCAAGAAAAATATGAAAATTGTAAAAGACTAGCTATCAATTTGGCCATTTTGTTCTACTATGTGGCGTATGCTCATCGATAGAGAATTTTTTACTCGATATACATTGATGCTTTTCATTTTTTTCCAAGTTTTAGTTTTGATTATTTCCAGCAGGTATTTGGCAATGATAGTATTAATGAATTTCAGTTCCGGAGATTTTAGCTTCGAAGATGAGCCCCAAAGTGGTAGGTCGACTTACAGTAATCCAGGGCGAGGATTTGAAGACCCTACTGGAGACTGACCCATCACAAACGGTGTATGGGATGGCGGAAGAACTGGGCGTCAGCTCCTATAGGTTTTTGATGGTTTGAAACGTATTGGAAAGGTAAACAAGCTCGAAAAGTGGCTGCCCCGCGATTTGAACGATCGACAGAAATTGAGCGTCGAAGTTCTATCACACCCACCATACTCCCCAGACCTCTCACTAATCGACTACCATATTTTCAAACAGTTCGATAACTTTCTCATCGGTAAAACCTTCTCCAATCAGGACCAAGCAAAATGCCTTCGTCGACTTCACCGAGTACGCAATTTTTACGCTGACGAAATTAATCGACTTGTGTTAGGTTGGTAAAAGTGCATTGATACAAACGAACAAACCTTTAAGAGAGTATTTTTAACTCTGTATCATGCAACTATCGGTTGTCAATTTCGATATGGATATTTGAACTGGGTATGAGTTCCGCTACAGAGAGGGATTTTATACTGCTATAAGAATAATTAACCAAGAAGGAATCGTGTAGAAATTCTTTCGAAGAACTGAAAATACCCTCAGTAGCTGTTATTTATATGTACATATATGAGACATGTGAAAATATGAGTAAATTCTTTCTCGAACAATAAAATCATTCCTACCCTACTAGGGCTAGATGAATACGGGAAAAAATTGTGATTGAAAAAGATACTTTTTACATTATGTTATCTCTCTCCCCCTTTGGATGGCCGGCTTCCCACTCCGGTGCATTTGACCAATTCCTGTCAACACTGTTGACAGGAACTCCTGTCAACAACTCCTGTCAACACTGTTGACAGGAGTTTTCGTGTGGGGGCGCAGCATACGTGGTTATCCGAACCACTTCGGCCTGGATACCGGCGGGAATAACGAGGACCCTTATTTATCAATTGATACGCTTCCTTTATACAAATAGTCTACTTTATTGTTTGGCATTCACTTCAGAAAAAGGAGCCCCGCAATTGCACATGGCATCGTTATTGGCATGGCGATCATTATAGGCACGTCCGTCCACTAACACTGCCGCCACAGCAATATCAAAAAGGCAATATCAAACTTCTTTTATCGCTAGAAATCTCACCAAGTATCATTGAAAGGAAAATTTTATATTGATACTGATTCATATATTACGTTGCTTAGCGGTCCCGTGAAAAATATCTATTTCAGTACAAATTGGCCAGGAAAAAGCGATATTCTTGTAATTTCAGTATTCGATAGGTTTTGGAAGTAGTCGAAAGTATTTTTTGTGCAATATCTATACATCTTTGCGAAGAGTTTATTTTAGAGTGGATAACTTAAGGGGTACCCAATTATCGGAATTGTGGTGGAAACTTATCCACTGCTCTCTCAAAATATTATTGCATAAAAATCTGTGAAAACTGAAAGGGAGGCTCAACAATGTTTGACAATTGTTCAAACATTCAATTCATAGAGCACTCAAGTCCTGACATCATTGAAACATTACAAACTATTGATACACTCTATACACTCCAAACTTCCATTTTGAAAGAGTCATGTAATTGTTAACCACTCAGAGTAATTGTTACTCTGAGTGGTTAACAATCTTGATTACGGAACAGGCCAAAATAACATCAATTGTCCTGTGTCAATTGTCGTTGCCATCAGTTTTCTGTTTTCTTTTTAGTTTGAGTTTCGTGTAAGGAGGAATAATTCTTTGTAAAAATGAAGTGAGTTCTCAAATATATTTTATTAATCATGAATAATTTTATACATTTTCAATGTTGAATATGAACACCATAGACTAGATTATATATTTGTATCAATATTTTCTTAATTTTTAGGATCGGACTCTGCGCCTACAGTGGGTATAAAATTTACCCAGGCCATGGAAAAACTATGGTTAAAGTTGATGGAAAGGTAACCTTATGCATTTTATTTTTCAAGATCACTCAATATTCAATACAGCACATGCATATTTACAAACAATAATATAAACAGTATTGAGAGTTCTTTCCTACCTTTGGGTACATCAAATGTATATTTTATTAATGCTGTATCAATTGGTAATGCCTTTTACATTTTCAGACATTCACCTTCCTCAACTCAAAATGTGAACGGGCTCACCTTCTTAAGAGGAATCCTCGTAAAGTAACTTGGACTGTCTTGTACAGACGTAAGCACAGGAAGGGCCAGGAAGAAGAGGCCACAAAAAAGCGAACTAGGAGAACTCAAAAATTCCAGCGAGCTATTGTAGGAGCATCTCTGAATGACATCATGGCCAAGAGGAATCAGAGGCCCGAAGTGAGGAAAGCACAAAGGGAACAAGCTATCCGGTAAGTTGCGAAATTAATAATATTATGCACTTGCATGAATCCTATCAAAGTCCTATCCTGCTTAAATGTAATTGGATGAAAGTGAACCAAATTGCTAAAACCACAACAATTTATCGGGCTGCTGTTTTCAATACTCTGTTGAGTGCATGAGCATAATTTTGCAAGAGAGAAGTCATAATTTCTATGCAAAATTTGCCGAAGATTACAGCATTATTTTAATTTCTAAACCTCTACAATTCTTATATACCTGAGATAGCTCTTCAATTATGATTACCTGAAGCATATTACCTCACTTCTACATCAATAATAATACTTCCATGTTTTTTTTTTAAGAAAACAAATTCAATAATGGTGATATTTATATACCACAGTTAACTACAATTGAGACTACATCCATCAAATTACCTAAACCTCTACAATTTTTATATACTCGAGGTAGCTCTTCAATTATGATTACCTGAAGCATATTACCTCACTTTTACATCAATAATAATACTTCCATGTTTTTTTTTTAAGAAAACAAATTCAATAATGGTGATCTATTCAAATTCAGTAAGTTTATTAATTTCCATTACTTCCAAATGATTCAGTTTCATACCTTTATTTCTATGTTAAAGACTTGATTTTCTTCTAAAAGATGTTTTATCTTTATTATTTTTACCTAACTTTCCCAACATATTACTTGTTCTATATGTAATTTTAATATCTTGTTTTCTCAAAAATATGCCATGTTTTCTGTTGTTTGTCCAAAATACGTTAAAGTTCTATAATTTTGATTATCTAACTCATCAATAGGAAAAACTTACCGAATCGCTTTTGCGTAGACTTTCTTGGAAAGTATTTTGTTTGTTAGTTGAGCTATAAACCTATTGTTTACTGCAATTAGCTTGATGATATTGAGTTCTTTAGTGAAATTATCTAGTGAAAGGGAAACATTGACTAATCTGTGGATCATGCTATTATAAGCTGCTACTTTGTGTTGATATGGATGGGTAGAATCGTAATGTATAGTAATATCAGTATGACGGTTTGTGATGAATTGAAAAATCATGTTTGTTGTTCATTCTACTAATTGTTAAGTCCAAGAAATTGATAGAGTTTGAATCCATGAAAATTCCCGCAAGTAAGGGGTTTAACGGATTTCCCATAATTAAACCTTTCAAAGAGGAATAAATATTGTTAAATTGAAAATAACTTTTTTTGAGACATAACGTGCCGACAGAAGTCAGAAATCACAAAATATGTCAATGCTCTTGAATATGTCTAAGCAACTTGAGACTTGTGCATACATCCATTCCTATTTATCTAATGAAACAGAAGAAATTATTGTTTCTCATTCTAAATTCACTGGTGTGTAGCATATCTGTAAATGATATTTGTTTCGATTCCATTATGATATTTGGAATGCAAATTGAATGAAAAAGTTGACTTCCATGAAGTTGTCTATTTTTTTTTCAGAAGTTTCCCATTTTCTTTATGATGCTGGAGAATAGAAATGTTTTGTCCACAATTAATATTTCTGTTGAACTGTTCTATTAGCAAATTCTTTATTACTACCTGGCAATATCCAAACAATATGAACATTGTTGCTATTTCCATTGAGTGTTCAATTATTTAATTCAAATTTGGACAGCACTTTTTCATAGAATGTTGTACCCTCCCTTTTTGGATAATATATTTCAAATCATATAAATGAAAGTCATTAGTTCACTTTTCTTTATTTTCAGTGCTGCAAAGGAACAGAAGAAAGGCACTAAACCAACCACCAAAAAACCAGCAGCCCCAGCAAAAACTAAGGCAGCACCTAAACAGAAAGCCAACAAGAATGTAATGAAAGCTGCACCTAGAGTAGGAGGAAAACGTTAAATTGTTTTTTGAACTTGTGAAAATAAAAAGTTTAAAAAGCTTATTTTTTTTCTGAAATATCACAATTTTCTCATAGATGAATTTTGAATTATTTGTTTTTTGAAGGACCAATGAAAATGGTTGAAATTTCCCAAGGCTGCAACATCCCTCATGAATATTTAAAAATGAATTGTGGTATAGAAAGATCCTATAACATGCATTGTTTCTATTCAACATCATCAAATAACTGATCAGGATTTTTTTTAGCAGGTCATCATAACTATATTTCTTACTCTTTTTTGGGTATATATCCTCCACAATCTGAAAAAATAGCTGAATCAATAAAGACTCTGCTGACGTATAGTGAAGGTGAAACTGAAAAGTTACTGAATAATTTAAACCAGGAGTCCAATTAGTGAGTAATTTGTAGTCATAATGTTTGCCTGCAAATCGAGAAAATTAAATATTCACACTTAACTTTCTTTAGTGGTCTACATTATGAAAAACTATATCTTTTCTGTTTTCAAAACCTGACATGCACTTTTAAAACTTTCGCCTCGAATTATGAATATCTTCGATTCTTTTCACATACATCATCGAAGGACTTTTTTGTTTGTTCTGATGACAAGTGTTACATGTAGAAATGAATGTGATGTCAAATGTATATGGCTAAACAGTAAAAAGTATTGAGTCCTTCACAAAAAATATCTCAAAGAATTTTGAAATATTTTGGAGGCTTCAAATGGAAGAAAACTATTTCAAGAACAATTACAGAGTACCAAGTGATTTTTCACCTGTAACAAAATTTCAAAAGGTACTGTTGGCGGAATAAATGCAATAATTATAAAGTTAGTTGATGACACAGTATTTTTTGTAATTGAAGTAAAATCGTTGTTTTAGGGGTGGTCATTTCAAATATTTCCTGATTAATCTCCCAAATGTAGTTACAATATTCCACAATTCTTCGCTAACTGAAATTTTAAGAAAAACTGTCCATGAAAAAACTTCGGTCCGATGAACAATAAGTTTTGAATTTACTAGGCATGTGTACATTCCAGTAAAAGAATGTTATAATAGATAACGAACATTTTATATTTTTTTACTACGCCTCCTTGTGGCAATTTTATTCCTTTAGTTTGACTTTCGAATTACCAAACCTAGATGCCGCCTACTCCGTAGTGCTGATTCTTGAAATCAGTTTCCATTCAATAATTTTACAAAATCAATTAGTAAAACATGTTCTTTTATAATTGAAATATCATTAGAATTCAAATCGCAATTTAATTCTATCTAATGCGAAAAAATTAAGATACTCCGTAGTGCTGATTCTTGAAATCAGTTTCCATTCAATAATTTTACAAAATCAATTAGTAAAACATGTTCTTTTATAATTAAAATATCATTAGAATTCAAATCGCAATTTAATTCTATCTAATGCGAAAAAATTAAGATACTTGAAAGAGAAGAAGAGTGTGACAGTTTAAACTAAACTAACCTATAATTTTGTGAAGTGGCGTTTCTGTGATAAATATATTCACTTGACGTGGACTTTACTTAATTTTCTTCCATAAGAACCACAAAAAGCCAAAATGGACCTAGCTACTATGTTTGACGATGTTAAACGAATGAATAAGAGACAAGTAAGTTACACTTTTCAACTGTTTTTGTTTCCATTATTCAATATGTTAACATTTTCAGTTCATATACCAAGTACTCAGTTTTGGAATGATAGTTTCCTCAGCTCTGATGATATGGAAAGGGTTAATGGTTGTTACTGGTAGCGAGAGTCCAATAGTTGTAGTTTTGTCTGGTAGTATGGAACCTGCATTTCACAGAGGGGACTTACTTTTTCTAACTAACTATCCCGAAGAACCAGTCAGAGTTGGAGAAATAGTTGTGTTCAAAGTAGAAGGAAGAGACATTCCCATAGTACATCGGGTACTTAAACTCCATGAAAAGTATGTAGTAACAATAAAAAATTAGATGAATCACTTCATACTATTTTGAAACATCTATTGATTTTATTCATATTATATTATTTGTAAAAAGAAAAAATCAAAGGAATATCTGTAAAAATTCTTCATCAGTATTGCATATTTTTTCTGCTGATCATATATCATCAAAAAGGTGCTTCAGTTTACTTTAGAATCTGTGGACACTCAAAAGTTAAAAAGTCAACTATTTGAGGAACATGTATAATGACCACTTTTTTACAATCACATACTAAGGACCTTTCTTCACATGTTTCTTTAACTTTTTCTTCAAAACGTTTAATTTCCCTAAAATTATATGTTTTCTAACAAACTACATTTCACTTATTGATGAAACTGAGTAATATGAGAGACTTTTGTGTTTGTTCTGATGACAGTCTTACATGTAGAAATGAAAGTTATGTCAATTTATATGGCTATGGAATAGATGAGAAATCCAACTTTTTTTATAATTTGGAATTTGCTTCCACATTTATTTCCAACACACATTTCACCAGAAGATGAACTATACCAACTTCTAACTGTAACTTCGCCTTCTCATATCTAACTAGGGCAACTTTTACTTTTTGTATTCAGCACTATTATTATAGATCAATTTCTGATGACGCCAATTTGGTTGAAGAAAGGTGGTACATTTCTAGTGTATGGAAGCAGTATTTGTTGTGAAAAATCCTATTGACAAGAAAAATACATTATTCAATAAGAAAGGAAGCTTTCAAAAAGTGATGCTTGTTTTCTAAGGCAAAGCTAAGAAAAATTTATGAAATTTTGCAACATTATTTTCATTTCTACTTATACTTTCATGATGTTGTGGAAAAAAAGGTTAACAGAAACTCTAGGGGATTGAAGATATCATTTGAAATATAGTTTTTCTGTGATTTCAGTAGTAGATATCTAATATAAATTGTTGGTGTTGAAATAAAAAAAACTGACTTTCATATACCTCATTTAATATCTTGAGTGGAAGTAGTTGATACAAATTGGTTTTTTCTTGAATTTGTTTTTTCTTTGTAACTTTTTTATTCCCTGTATATTGAAGAAGCAGAAAAACAATAAGGGTTTTTCCAAAAATATGTTTTCTTAGGTATAATGCAGATATTTCACTGCACTAATTCCCATTGAAATAATTTTTAGGAAGAATGGTACTGTTAAATTCCTAACGAAAGGTGACAATAACAGTGTAGATGATAGAGGATTATATGCACCAGGCCAGTTATGGCTAACAAAACAAGACGTTGTAGGAAGGGCGAGGGGATTTCTTCCTTATGTAGGGATGGTTACCATTTTGATGAATGAATATCCCAAATTTAAGGTAACTCATTACATTACAAAAAAAGTCACTACTCATCATAATTATTAGGCATTTGTTTTATGTATACAAATTTTGTTTCAAAACAAAGAAACTAAGTTTGTGGTAATGATCAGAGAATATTACGTAGATATTGTAGCAAATTTCTTCTTGTGTACAATGAAAACGCATTGATGTTGCCATATTGATCATTTACCAAAACATTGAAATTGAATTGAAAACATCAACTATTGATGCTCATCCATAATTACAAGTGAAGGATACTAAAAATTGGGGGAACTCTTTCCTTAATCAATGTTGCCAATATAATTCCTCATATACTCATTAACCTAAGGCATTAAACGTGTCTTCAATGCTTTTTACACATGTACATATAAGCCATATTCAATCTTGTTAATGAATTAGTAAATTTGTTACCAAATGATGATGACAATTTTTTTTCAGTATGCAGTTTTAGCTGGTCTCGGTTTCTACGTGTTGGTCCATAGGGAATGAGATTCAAATAAGATTCTTCAATTACATGACCTTTTCTATTTTTTGTTACTTATTTAAAATAAACTTCACTGGTAATATAAATGGAGATATATTATTTCAGAAACTCTTAGAAAACATCGGTATATATCCTTAGTACTTGAATGAAATGAATAAAAAATACTTTTGTCTAAATACCACTGGTAGATTTTATTTATATGACCGGTTTCGGGTTTGACCCCACTATCAAGTCCCCACTAGACAAGTGTTTTTTATTCATTTCATTCAAGTGATCATGAATTACCATAAAGTACACAAGTCATCAATCACACATAATATATCCTTAGAAGTTGTAAGATATTCATAGTCTGGCAAGGATACAAATCAATAGTTTTTCTTCGAGCAGAAGAATGGAAAACCTAAAATGTCAGCATCTCTGAAGGTGTAGAAGAGTCACAAAATATAAATTTCACTAAATTTCGATTTCATTGTCAAAATTCAAGAAATTTCTGACCTCAAAAGTCGGAATCTAATAAAATTTCAGGTTTGAAGCCAGAGTCAATGTCGGAATTTAACAATATTCCGAGATAAAAGAGGAAATTTTCTAATAATAATTTCGTTAAATTCCTGCCATCAACTTAGAGAAATTATGTAAAACATATTCTGAGTTACTTTTTCCCTATTTCTTGTCTCTTGAACATATTGAACCAATCAGAAGATTTTGAACTAGTGTAAAGTATCATTCCCCATTAAATTGCAGACTTTTGGATCAGAACAGGAAAGCCATTACTTTGCTTAAATTTATAAAAAAGTATGTGCACCAAATAGTAAATCAAAAGCAATTTGATCAATTGTTAATGGTAATAATAATAATATTCATCAAGTATAATAAATTACAAGTAATAATTGGATTCATTGGCATCTCAAACTGTATATGGGAAAATGAATTAAGGAACTTCAAACAAAAGTAAACTTTTTTGCGAGTTGGCCAATTTAGTTTCAAATTTTAATGTTATTACTCGAACACTGAAGTACTATAACTTACAACTGAATAGTTGAGTTACAAAAATAAAAACTAATAAAAATATATTTATTATTCGATCTGTTCTCTAGTATTTGTGAAATTATGCATATTGATTTTTTCAATACTACGTATTCACTAGGAAATATTATGTTTGAAAACGCTATATATATGTGGTGATAGTTTTTGAGGACGGCAGTAAGGCATTATATAATTTTGAACCTAGGTAAGTTGAGAGTCTTTACAATATAACTTTTGGGGTCTTGTGTGATATGGATTAATTCTTATTTATGTGAAAATTGATGATATAATTTTCTATTTTTTTATTGCTGCCAAGATGTACATGTCCAAACAATTAAGCCGTAACTTTAGACTTGAGAAAAATACAAAGTGCTGAGATAATATACCGAAAGGATATTTGTCGAGTTTATTGACATTTTGTCCCACTGTCGCTATAATAATTTTAACGGGTAAATGAGAGCTGTAGTAAATAAATAGAAGAAAATGTGTGTTTTTTTTAAATTGCTTGTAAATAATTACTTCCCAACAAGTTCACATATATTTCAAAATTCTTTCTGTATAATGCTCTTGAACACCTCCTACGAGTTACTTGAATTTAACACAGCTGTGTCGTCAATGAAACTTGTGATTTCATCAGATATTTTCTGATGAAACAGATAATCAGTGTGGGACCTAATACAGTTCCCTGTGATACACCATATTCTATTATTTTTGATGCGACATTGGTAAACTTACGAAAAATGTATGTGTGTGCCTGAATGGCATGACCCAGTATATGCCTAAAAGTGACGCATATTTGGTGTAAATTTTTTTTTTATTCTGCGGATGTGAAATAGGATACATTATTGACTACTGAAAATAGTTTAACTCTTCTCAAATGAAAAAATGTTGGCCTTATTTTTCCCTCGTTTGTGATAAATTGATGATTTACATTTTCGATAATGAATTAAGTATTATAATATAGTTCATTTTTAAATTAAAACTATTTACTGAAAGAATCGGGGAGAATTCTTGCTACAATTCAATAATTAGTGGAATATTACAATCCAGTAGACTCTTCTAGACTTTCTACAAAATGAAAGTTAAAAACAGTTTACAGAAATTTCAGGGTACTTCTTTATTGTTCTAGAGGCTCATTTCATCACTAAACTTCAATCGCCTATGAACATCATTTCTGGTAAGCATTGCATTGTTGGTGCTACAAAATGTATGCTTGGTACATAAACATCAATCAAAATTTGAGTTACTTTCCACAGCAATTGTTCCTTCTGTATATAATGGCCTACAGTGTGTGACTACACATCCCCATCTTTAGTCTACTAAATAATATTTTTTTTTAATAATGGTGATAATTTTCTTGGAATTGAATGTTAAATGGGAAGACCTTGATAATCCTTAGGTCACACAAATCCCAACTTCTGAGGGTTGTCATATGTAAGTGATCTAATTGAGGTCATCTAATGGTAAGATTCAAAGAAATAATTGTTTCTGTGAAATAAACCATTCCTTTATTTCAATATTTTCCTCATTACAATCAATACATTGGGTGAGGAATGTAAGAATACACCAATACAAAAGTAAGAATTTTTTCAAAACTTAAACCTAAGTAACAGTAATATAAATTCAACAAAGCTAAATATAAAACAAAATTAACAAGCAAATTTTTGGTATATTTCAAATAAAAATTATACAAATTTATGGAATTAATAATCATTTTTAGAGTAAATGAAACACATCGATTCGCTTCATGAAAAGTGAATCATTCAGTTATGTACTTAAACTAAACATTGGAGGCAAGACAATTTAAACCAAGATCAAATAACAATAATAAACATTTCTAAATCAAATATAAGTCATACTTATTCAGTTGCCTGTTCAGGAAGTCATTTTACAAATAAAATTTCTAAAACCGATGAGCAAAGAATAAAAAAAAATAGGGTAACATTAAATAATCAATGTTTTGTAAAAACAGACGTCCATAGAAAAAAATGAGCAACAAGTGTGTCAGAATTTCTGATACAAATTCATATTTAGAGAGGTTCTCAATTCTTTCCTCCTCTTATAACTATTTTTTAAGCAGTTTCAAAGTTGACATAAGATCTTACTCTTTCATTTTCTCAAAACCACAGTTTTTCCAATATATTCATAAAATATCAATAATTTTAGGTAATACAAACTTTTGTTGAAAAATATCACATGAAATCTTTTTTTATTTCGCTTCAAGATACAAATAAACAGAAATGAGAACACAAAAATTGTGGCGTTCATCATATTTATAACAAAATAGTTCAAAGAAACTTTCTTTTTATTAATCTTCATATTTCGTATTGCTTCATCAAGTAGAATTAAAAAATAATTACTACAATTTAGCTTAACATTTGATCTTGATTTACATATTTTTTCAACATTTGATCTTGACCTACATATTTTTGTCTATGGTTTCATGTTCAATAACACATTTTTCATCCTTTTTTTTCTTGTTATTTTTCATATTTCGTATTGCTTCATCTAGTAGAATTTAAAAATAATTACCACAATTTAGCTTAACATTTGATCTTGATCTACATATTTTTTCAACATTTGATCTTGACCTACATATTTTTGTCCATGGGTTTCATGTTCAACTACACATTTTTCATCCTTTTTTTTCTTGTTATTTTTCCAAAATGAAAGATGACCATTAAAAGAAAAAAAAAGTTATTCTACAATTTTACGTCTCATGAAGGTAAAATTATTTTAGTTTCAAAGTAATCTATTTTTTTAGGAAATTTCTTGAAGTGAGGAGTAATTTCAGTTTCAAATTGAAAATAGCTCTGTACAATATTACACAAGAAATTGTATTACAACTGTTGGGAGCCAACTGTATGGGGTCATTACTCTATTTGCATGTTTCTAAAGTGTATTTTCGTCTAATTATTCAATAATAATCACCTCGAAAATTTCATAGTTTTTTTTTCATGGTTTCTCAAAAGTCAAACAGTTTAATTCGATGTCATCTATTACATCAATAAGGTAACAAATTGAAAGTGTCCTCTATATTTATTATGTTTTATGAATAACGAGAATAGGTTAACCAAGAACCACAGTAAAAAAACTAGTTAACGTCACTTTAAAATTATTGGAAATGTATAAAAATAAACGTTTAAAAATGACAGTAATTAGGAACAGCTCATACTACATTTCAAATTTTCACCAATAGATTTTTTGCTAGATAAGCAAACATATATCCAAGATTTCAAAGTAGTTGAAAATTTTATATCTCTCCTAGTATCACAAGATGAACGTCTCATGCAACAATAATTTTTATTCGTGTTTTTGAGTCAACAGATCGCTTGTAACATTAGCAAATCAGGCAATTGAAAAACTAAGAAACAAAGAATATTGAATCAGAGATTGAAATTTCAGAAAATGTTGCTCATTTTATCATATTTCTTCCCTAACAACAAATAAAATATACCCAAACCATTTCTTCATCACTATTCTAATAAATGCCATCTTATCTTGGAAAAAGTTACTTGTTTATATTTATTTATTTCTTGGACGGATGCGTCAATGTCTCTACATTTGCATGTTTCTTGTAACTTAAGAAAATAATATTTTTATGTATAAGATCTCATAAAACATATGTTGGGAAAAGAGTTTTTTGAACTCTAATTCCTAAAATTTATTAAAGCGTATATTATATAAATCTATTCTCACAAACGAAACTAGAAGTACATAATTTCTCTAACAATATCTGAAAAATGTCTAGAAATTTGAAAGTGTTTACAAAAATTGCTGCTACTTCATTAATATATCCGTTTAGTCCAAAATAACGTTTTTTATATTGTGCAAATATTTCATTGTGCTACTCAAACTGGTATAAATTTGATCGTGAATATCTCAAAATTACCTTTCTTAAGCTTATTTCAAAATTTTTGCGTGAATGAGGCACTTACAAGTTTGTGACCATGGCAGAAACAAGCAGGTTATCTTATAAAATATATTCACTGTCCAGGAAAAGAAAGAATATTTCCATTGCTCATTATTGCTTACTCTAAAATCTTTACAAGATTAATCCCAAGCTTCAAGTTTGGAAAACTGAAAGCATTTTATCATATCGTTTCGAGTCCAGGACAATGTCCTAGAGGAATCAAAAACAATATCAAAAAACAAATTGTAATTGTTTTTCGATAGGTTTACTATTTTTTGTTGTTTTATATTCCTCTTAATTCCCAATTGATATGGGTTTCTCATGCAAGTCAGTGGCGCCACCAAAAATTATTTGTTAAAGTAAGCATTCATCTACCTATATGAGTTTACCCAGGAATAATTGAACAATTGAATTATTTTTGTCTATTTCAAATATCCTCAATAAAATCAACCCTATTTATCTTCCTCAAAAACAGAATTGAATGGTGGAATTTTGTAATAATGGAAAGAACCCCTATATTCATTATTTGAAATTATAAATATTGAACAGAAATATATTGTTGGAAGGTATTTTTATCAGATAAGTTTGTGTTTGAGGAGATATTTGAAATACAAAATTTAGAGACATGCCGCTGTAAAAGTAAGCAATTCATGAAAAATTAGAATATTTGTAGCCTCAAAATGCAAATGGAAAAAGCAGTTTCCAGTGTTAATCATAATAATTCATTTACCAGGTAGATAAAAGAGACCAGTTTATATCTATAGAATACCAAAATATGATTAATAGAGGCATACAAATTCTTCCAATTGTTTTCAGTTATTCAAATTCCCTGTGATCATTCAATACAAATAGTGATATGTTGCCGTGGTATTTCAGAAAAAACTGCCGCTCTTGCATATTTACCCTGTTTTCGGTTTTTCAAATGAAAGAGCCTGTCACTTGTAACAAAAGTAATCTATTTAAGTATACCCCTTCTTAACTTAAAATACAATAACTTACCTAATAGTTTTAATATAACTAGCTTTGGATTGGAACAAAGCACTTTCAGTGATCTGAAAGGAGATAACAAAAGACGTTTGTAGATGTCCCAAAAGCAAACTGTCGAATTTTGAATTGATTTCAAGTTATCGACTCTTCACTTCTTCATTTTTGTAGCTTCCTATACGCTGTAATTGTTCAAATCAAGGTTTTTTTTCAATGATCAAAAATGTATATTATAGTTTTCTTATGGGAAATCTCAAAGCATATGAATGAAAGATACTCAATGTTTTTGATTATTCATAATACAAATAGAATAAAAATTAGTTTATTGTTGAATTTTGCTACAAATTTGGATTGAATGCGGAGTAAATTCAAAAGTTAAGGTATTATTAGTTTCAAATCAGTAATTATGCAATGTTTATACCTTAAATAGTTCAATATTTTCATTAGGTAATTCCCCAGATTAATTGTTGAAAACATAAAATCTCTGTGAATCCCCTGCCTATTTTCATGAAATCCACTTTGATAGCAAGGGATTCCCAGCACAGACAAAGATGAGATGCCTCTACACATAGATGGGATTCCCCTACCTACAGAAACAAAGATGGGATTTCCCTTCACAGATTCATTTCACCAGGAATTTTGAAAAAAAATATAGCTAGAAATTTTTGAAAAATAATTAAAGGTGAAATTATTTTAGTTTCAAAGTAATCTATTTTTTTAGGAATTGCTTGTAACTATATCTTGACCAGTAAGATCACCGAATTTGATAACCTTTGTGTTGTTACTTTGAGTGCATATATACAGAATCATATTTTCAAAACGAAATTTCTCGAGTGAGGAGTAATTTCAGTTTCAAATTGAAAATAGCTCTGTACAATATTACACAAGAAATTGTATTACAACTGTTGGGAGCCAACTGTATGGGGTTAATAGATATAAAAAGATGTATCGACTACAGAAGTATAAAGGAATGTTGTCCTAAAAATCCACAAGACTTTGAATAAATGTAGAAGATTTGAAAGAAATAAAAAACAATACTGAAAATTCAATCCAAAAGAGTAGATCAGAAGATTTTTCATGGCTCATACTTATTCGTATTTTTGCTTGAATAAACTTTGTACCACATTTACCAGAAGGAATTTAAAAAATTAAATGTTAAATATTAGGCATATCAAGATAGCTCTCCTATAGGAGCACTGTCTAGCCACAACTTGTGTAAAAAATGATATAAGTTATCACTCACTGAAACTTTATAGGGAGTTGGATTCAAGCTTCTTTTGATATCAGGCCTCAAAATCTTCAGGGAGTTGTTGACATTTTCCTTAATCTCTTGAAGATTCGGCAAGGGCTGGCAGATTTTACCATCGTTCCAGAACAAGACCAATAAGTTCTCCACCTTCGATGGTATTACATAAGCTCTTTTAGATTCTTCAAAAGGATGCCTGCAGAGCACTTTCTGCTGAACTATCGGTGGATCTTCATCTGATCTTTGCAGTAAATCTATCAGGGAAAAAGTGTTACCGTACAATCTGAAAACATTCTTTTTACCTGGAATAGTGACTTTGGCCATATCGTGACTCAGTTTTATGCGAGGTTCTTCATTCAATTCCACCAACTTGTACACACAACCAAGGGCAGGTTGCTTTTGACAGGTAACTAGATGGGTTCCAATACCAAAGGAGTCAATACAATGCCCCTGTTCGTTCAAACTCAGAATAGTCTCTTCATTGATGTCATTAGAAGCCATTATTGCCAAATCTTTGAAGTAAGGTATCTTGAATTCACAACTGATTCTCTGAAAGTAATCTCTCGCTACTCTGGATAAGTAAGCTAGATCACCACTATCCAGCCTGATACCCAAAGCTTTGTAGCCAAAATCATTCAAAGCAAGTGCAACAGCACAGAAGTTCAGAAGTCCACTGCGTTTAACGTCGTAAGTATCAACAAGTGCCATGAAGCCATTGGGAAAAGCTGTTGCGAAGGATATAAAAGCAGCAAACTCTCCGTCGCTTACTTCGGATAAAACAATATTGAACAGAGAAGCAATGATTTCTCTCCACTTCAGTGCACTCTCTACAAAATCCTTAGGACCTCCGCCTTGACTAGGGGTCAGCAGCCTAGTATTAAGTTCCTCGAGACTACTGAATGATGTGATATATGAATGAGCATGAGTACCTTTCACAGGAATGTTGAACAGTTTTCCCGCTAATACATTACTTGTTCCATCAAAACCTCCAATATATGAATATTTAGAAGCTGAAAGGCCTCCATCTGGTCCTTGCGCTCTCCTCAAGCCAAATTCGTAAAGTTTCAATTTTCCCGCTGCTAGGCGATATCTTGCAGAGTTTGTAGCCATAAGACTAGCATAGTTTACAAGATTCAACAGTGTGGTTTCGAGCAGTTGAGCAACTATCAAGGGTCCCTCTACCCTAATCAGTGGGACACGAGGAAACACAACAGTCCCTTCCTTCACAGCATATAATTTGATTTTCTCAGCCGAAAGTGTTTTGAGGTATTCGTAGAAACTTTCTTCAACTGAGGCTGGTAATATTTGCCTGAGATAATGTATATCGCTGTCTGAATATCGAAACTTTTCAAGGAACTTCAAACATTCCTCCAAACCACCAAAAATAGTGAATTCGCCACTGAATGGATTTTTTCGAAAATACAAATCGAACACTGCATTACCTTCGGTTTTTCCCGTTTTCCAGTAGGCATAAGCCATTGTTATTTGATATAAATCCGTTAACAGTGGTTGGATAATACTGTTTTGACCAAGTTTTGCACCAAAGTTGTTCTCTTGGACTGCGCCATTATTCGCTATGGAATCCATAATTTTTGACGTTCACCGTGTGGCGATATATAAAATGAATGTACTTAGCGCTCGTAGTTGTTGAATTAATGGATTAATCCACTTTCTTCACCTTTGGCACATCGACCTTCACTCAACCTTATTTGTTTACATTTTGAAATCTGACAGCGGTAACGTACAGAATCAATTTCCCTGAATGCTGTATTTCCCATAAGCAGATACCACGAGGTTCGTTCGTCTGTAGAAAAAGTTACGATCCTCGAACTAGTACTGGTACTGAAAGCGAAAAATTTAAAAATCATTTTCGTTTACCACTTACAAACGAGTAAGTCATTTGTCATTGGCTGCGTCTAGGATGAAAAACGGAAAGCGCTGCCCTGAATCAACTAAACTAACAGTATATTATTATAATTATATCAGATGTAATGTCAAATTTTGAAATATATATTACGTAGATATATATTCAACAGATTTCAAATAGCAAAATAGTCCCTATTGATTATGATTTCATTATATTAGTTCCTAATATTATGCCAATTTTCCAATTGCTAAGGCATTAATGTGAACAAAATTAGATCTGTCAGATTATGTATGAGTTGATTGGTGGAGGAAAAACGCTTCAATTTCATTCAGAAAATAACGTCTGCAACATTCAGCGGACACGTTATGGGTGGAAGACAAAAATGAAAATAGACAATGACAAAATTTTGCGCCCAAGGTTTACAGTTTTCGAATTAGTGGATTACGAAATTAGTATTGGCAGGAACCAACTGATTGAATTGTTGACATGTTTTTCGATTACGGAAAAAATTAAAATATGTTTTTCATCCAATGAAAATACTCACGGAACACAAGGATACAGAAGATTTCACTATTTTCTGATGTATAAGTACTCTTTATGTTGTCATTATAAATATCAATTCATATAGAGAATGTATATAAATAATGTGAATTGAAAAACACACACTTTTCCCAATCACCGGAAATGCAATACTCTTCTCGACGCGTGTTTCACCAACCAACCAGAAAACTGTTTCGTTTATCTCTTGAAGACACCGAAACGCGCGTTGAGAAGAGTATTGAAATTCTGGTTATTGGAAAAAGTTATTGTTTTTGGAATAATTCTACGTCAGAGATTACAGTTTTACTCTTCATCGTGTATATTGGTTTCACTGAATCTCAGTATATCTATAAACTTACTTTTTCCCATAAGCTTATTCGATTTTTGGTAATTTAATTTTTATTTCTATTTTGTGTTTTTTCATGTGCCAAAATTGAGTATGCAAAATATGGAATTCCTTGTCTGTACCTGAGATCCCGTTTACGTTAACTCAATAATTCATATTTTTTTACTTGAATTGTACAATTTTGACCAGTTATCTTCCGTATCTCTTAGTCAGCATGATTTATTTCAAGAATTTCAACAACTTTTAAGCGTTGCCACATGTATTTTGGGCTTTAGAAAGCTTGGCTCAAGTGGAGAAATCCACAAGTAGTGTTTTTTGATGAATAGTCGGTAATTTTGATATGTTATAGGAGTTGAATAATTATTGGTTTTTCAGGTACCTAGTATATTTGAGGATTTGTTTGTCGAAATGTATCAGTTATCGTGAGAACGGTCATCAATCGAACAAGTTCAATCGTAAGAGGTTAATGGCATCTCATAAAGAAAATTTGAAGTTAGGGCACAGATAGGGTATAAATACCTTTTAGCATTATACTTGTGGTGTCATTAGCAGTGTGACCCTTTTTTGGTTAGTGTTCCATGCTATAGAAATTTGTCAATTGTCAGTTTCATTGACGTAATAGTAAATATGTATATGTATGGTTAGTTTAATAAGTCTATTTGTTTTGAGTAGAATGTAGTAATATTCTACTTCCAGAAACTTTGAAGGAAAAATATTAGAATAAAAATGCCTCCAACGATCCAGCAAAGCGGTCAAAGTACCGCCAATGGTGTGGAGAAAAGACCTGTAAAACCCGTGGAAAAAAGGTAAGTAAGGGGTTTCATTTCAATATGTCTATTCCAACTCAATATTGTTTTCAGGTCAGATTTAATATGTAAAGTTAAATATTGTAATACGTTACCAGATATTCCGTTCGATTTGAAGTTCATATCCTACCCTTTTGAATCGATAAGGTAAGTGGCATTGTATAATATGTGTATGGAGTTTGTGATATACTTTTTCAAATGTGGAAAACTAATGATAATTGTGCTGTTTGGAAAAAAATATTTCTTTGTTCATTTTTTAATACAGGAAATTTCGGTAACTTGGCGCAAAGTTAGGAATACAACTTTTTTTTTTTGAGTTTTTCAGTACTTTGATCCATTAGTTCGCTTTAATTAGTTGCAGATATAAATATTTCATTTAAAAAGCTAACTTGACGTCAAATTAACGATACAACTATATCATCTGTTGGAAACTCCGAAGAGACTGTAGACTCCCACTAATCAATTACAAATCATCTTTGAAAGAAAATAAGTGTGTTCCGTTGTTTGCGGGTTTGAACTGATTCATTAATTGATTTGTTTTTCAAAATTCTGCTACGAATTCAAAAATTCTAATTAGCCTCATCACTTGATATACATGTATTTATCTGAAGTGATGAATTGTAAAGAGAAAATTTTTCAGATTCATACAGTACAATCCCACTTCTTTAGAACGCAATTATCGGTATGAAGTGCTAACGGAACATGATTTAGGAGTAAGCATCGATCTAATCAATAAAGATATATATGCAATTGAGCCAGGTGCATATTTAGATCCAGCCGATGAGAAGCTGTTAGAAGAAGACATTTTGACGCCTCAGGACTCTAAAAGATCTCGGCACCATGCTAAATCAGTATCATGGCTCCGCCGTACAGAATATATTTCAACAGAACAAACCCGCTTTCAGCCCCAGACCATGGACAAGGTTGAAGCCAAAGTTGGTTACAGCATCAAGAAGTCTCTTAACAATGAGACATTGTATATGGATCGTGATTCACAAATCAAAGCCATTGAGAAGACGTTTGAAGATTCTAAAATACCTATCGAGAAACATTATAGTAAGCCGAATGTGGTACCTGTTGATATTCTTCCCGTGTATCCTGACTTCAATCTGTGGAAGTATCCTTGTGCTCAAGTCATCTTTGATTCAGATCCAGCTCCAGTTGGAAAGCAGGTGCCTGCCCAAATTGAAGAAATGTCACAGGCTATGATTCGGTAAGAAATTTAGATAGCCATATGGCTTTAAAAAACATTAGGATCATCTCTGATTCAGTTTGAAAATGATTTTGAACCCTTTGAAAAGGCCCCCTGAATTCTTTGCTAGAAGAGTTTATCTCTATTATGTTTATTAAAAAATTGTCTGCAAAGAGATCATTTGCTTTTTCTGCAGAAGTTTCCATTTGTAAAACATTCGAAATTCAGATTGTAATGCATGTAAATGAAAATATCCCTCAAGCTAATAAATTCACCATGAATGAGCTGTTATCTTTATTGTTTTTTGACATAATTACTATTGAATATCAAATATTTTTCTTCATAGATTTCACCTTTTTTTTATTCAGCATGTAGTTCATAATTTAGATATATAACTTTGTAATATCTCCTAAACTAGGGAAGCTATGATGAAATGAGATATCATCTCAATAGATCTATTGAATGAACGATTGTTTCTTTTCATACAACTGTTCACGTTAGTCTAAACAATGGGGAGCATCATTACAATTGATCTCTTCTACAATCAAATATGAACTCAAAAAGTTCATAGAATACAACTGCCAATTGATTGTGTGATCAGCAATCAAGAACATGTATTCCATATATTTTATTTACTTTATATTATAATAATTAATTTAACTGCACAGAATGCATAAACAATCTTCTGGTGTGGAAATGAAGTGTAAAAAAAATCACACGACACATTTTGATTAGGGACCTATAAATAATCTATCAGAGTTGTTTTTTTTTTGTTTTTTAGGGGTGTCATGGATGAGAGTGGTGAACAGTTTGTTGCCTACTTTCTTCCTACGGAGGAAACCTTGCAGAAGCGAAGGGAAGATTTTGCAAATGAAATACCCTATCAAGATGATGAGGAGTATGAATATAAAATGGCTAGAGAATACAATTGGAATGTCAAGAGTAAAGCAAGCAAAGGATACGAAGAGAATTACTTCTTTGTTGTTAGACAAGACGGTATTTATTATAACGAATTGGAAACTAGGGTAAGACTGAGTAAGAGGAGACAGAAGATTGGCCAGGCACCCAGCAATACAAGGCTCATTGTTAAGCACAGACCAATGGATGCCAATGAGTTTAGGATGCAACGCTACAGAGAGAAACAACTTGAACCTCCGGGTAAGACTTAAGAAGATAATTTTTGGTGTTAACCTTACATATTTTTCAAATTTCCATCCTTCCTATAATCAATTGAAATCTCTCATCAGGTGAAGAAGACGAAGAAATGGAGGTAGAGGAAACACAGGAGGAGACTCAGGAAGAGACTCAGGAAGGGCAAGGCAATGACAGTCAAGCAGAATCTGATCAGGAAAACCGAGAAAAAGCAGGAAGCGGAAAGGAAGAAGGTTCACGAGCCTCTTCGAGATCTTCCAGGAAATCAAAATCCCGTTCAAGATCCCGATCCAATTCATCAGCAAAGTCACGTTCAAGATCTAGATCGAAATCAGCTTCCAAATCGAGGTCCCAATCTAGATCAAGGTCCAGGTCAAAATCTAAGTCAAGGTCACGTTCTGTATCTAGGTCTCGATCAAGATCAAAGTCTGGCTCAAAATCTCCGTCGAGATCTAGATCCAGATCTGGCTCAAAATCTCCTTCTAGATCTAGATCTTCATCTAAAGCATCGTCAAGATCTAGATCAAAGTCTAGGAGTAGATCTGGTTCTCGTTCGAGATCTAATTCCAAATCTCCTTCAAGATCTAGATCGGGTTCTAGATCTGGATCTGACAGTGAGTGAAGTTGAAAATATCAAGAGCTGTTACAGGTGTATGATGAAATTTGGATTACTTTTGAGGCTCCCTGTGAAATGCGGTCACAATTTGATGATAGTCAATATCAAATTGAAGGATCTGAGTAATTATTGAGTATTTTATTATGAAATTAAACTCGGTTATTATTTTTAGATTTGATGATGTTAATAAATATTATTATTATTATTATTATGCAAAGCATTCAGTTTATTGAGCCTTAGTTTCACTTTATTTTTAAAATTATGAGTGTTTTTGACATTAGATTTGTATTCAAATTGTGAAAAGTTTCATTTCATTATATAGATAACAATATAATTTTTTTAATAATAAGTCTTCTAAACTTTTGGGAAAGTTTTTGGCTTTCTACTACTCCATCTTAATAGAGAAAAATGTGGGAATCTTCCAAAGAAAGGAAGTATTCAATTTTAAAAGAAGTAACTGTATACATAGAAGTGTAGATCATGCAAAGTTCAGACACAAATCTGGAAGAAAAAGCCTTCCTGAAACAGCTAGTTTCATATAAACATTGAATTACATGAAAGAAAAATAATTTCAAAACAAATACTTTTATATGAACACTGAATTATACAGAAAACAATATTTTCTTCTCAGTTTGTATTCCAAACTTCATTAAAACACACATTTCATTCATAAATTACGATTTTTTTATCTCATGAAATAAGTTTCATCTACNATCTACACCTCTGTCTTGACGTACCTACACAATTATGTTGTGAATTTATCACATAAACATTTTTGTAATTTTTAAAGGTCAATAAATATCTTATGTCATTGATGACATCGTAATGACATTCATTCACCTCTTGTTATTGTTAGTATGGTGAACAAAATTTAAACTTTCAGTGGCCACTGTAATTAACATATACTTCGACAAAGGCCTGTTCTCAAATTTTCTAAAAAAATCAGTCTAAATTCCACCTCATGAAAAAGGCACTCGGGATGACCCAGCCAATTATAGACTAATTGCTCTCATTACATACACAAGCTAAAATATAAAAATTATTGAAAATCAGAGAAGCGTATTTTTTTTAAAAGCACCATCTCTGCGAGCAATTAGTTTGGCTTTCAAAGAAATACAAAAAAGGTATTTTACTAATGCTAAAAGTTTGAACTATTGTAAAAAATATTCAACGATTTTTCATCCAATACATCGTTCATGATTCTTCTAGTAGGAATCTATCACAAAATTTGGACACCAGGGACAGGAAATCATGAATAAACTGCATCAGAAATGTTGGAACTTGAGAATGCAAACCATATAATGAAGGCCAAATGAATACATTTCATTTTTCCCCATTAATTATATCAAATTATATGAATAAAAAACCAATTTGATGGTGGTTTATGACAAGCAGTAAATTTTGCAATGATGACAATAATAAATACTCATAAATAGATCCTTGCTCATTCATTAATTTGATAGGGATGCCAATATACTTTCAAAATGAAACATTTTTGTCATTTTATGTGTAAAGCAGGATATGAATAATTTCAATATCACCCTAGAAATTAAATGTCAAAAATAAATAGATATAAGTAAACAAAATAATATAACATTACAATATATACATTTCTAGTTTATTGTAATTTATAGTTTCAGATTAATGCAACATATACAAATTCTAGTAGTCTAGATATCTTGATCCAGAATAGTTCATTTGTAATTTTGCCTGGCCAATTCTGGATTGAACTGAGAGTTATATCGTGACTTATGAGAATGAATTCCGCTACTTCTATCTTGTTCCTTTGTCTTACCACCCCCTTTAAGTTTCAACAAGAGCATTTCGGTTTTAATCTTCTCTTCAGCTTCCCGTTTTAACCGTTTCGCTCTTAATAACTCTAAAGTCTTCATTTTTTCATCACTTGTATGGCTTTCCAAGCTTTCACTTTGGTGTTTTCTTTTGATTCCTTTACGCGCCTGTTCCTTTGTCCTAGTGGAGCTTTCACAGAGGAGTCTAGACTGCTGCAAGTCACTATCTGAATTTGATTTAGAATTCTTCCCTAGAGCAGTACATCTATGCATGACTTGTAACGGATCTTCTCTGATTTTACTCTTCAAATTGGTCTCGCCTTTCACATCTGACCTATCTGGTGCCACATCGTACCAACTTTTTTTACCCAATGCTTCATTCGTGTCCTGTCCCAAGTAGGTCAAGTAACCAATTTGCTTCTCGTACTTCTCTCGTTCCTCTTTCTTTTCTTTATCATGTTCAGTATTCGTTTGTTTTGTTTCTTCTGTACCTCTCTGTAAGTCCTCGAAGAGGTTAACATGTTGATTCACAACAGATTCCTGTTCTTTTTCTGGTTCATGTGTATCAATTTGGGAGAATTTACGGCTTCTCTCTAGAAGTAATGCTCTCCTTGCCTCTTTTTCAGCAAGTTTTATTCTATCTTGTCTTATTTTCTCCTGTTCAGCAGCAGCAGCTTCGTCTCTTCGAACTCGGGCAATATTTTCTCGGGTACGGACGTGCCATCGTTTCTTTGGTAAAATATTCATAGCGCATATATGAACAAAATAGAAATGTAAATAAATATATTCAACTCATTTGCGATTTACTTGACATTTGCCTAATTTGACAAAACAATATTTCTCATGTATACATTCCTTGCTTCTCATTTGGGTGCATTTGGCCAAGCTCTCCTGTTCATAGATAGTAAACAGGAGCTTTGTACAGTGGCACAGCATAGGTACAGGGTACAGAGGCGTATCGATGACGATGATCGATGGTCTTGCTAAAGGCAAGGCAATGCTGCCACCTTAAGCTTTTTCATTCCCTTCTTTTTTCAAGAAACACACTTTATTTTTTACTGGTTGCCTCCTTTCCGGGAGGCCTTTGGATAAAAATAACACAAATATACATGTTCATATATTTTATGGAACTGACGATCTCGACGATATTCATCCTGCTTACTGGCGTAGGGGGCCATCTTTCACTTCAATATTTATTCAAACATAACTTTATTTTATATTACACCTTTTGGACTTCACGACATCCACGTGCCATATTTGAGGGCGGTCGTGAAGTCAAGTAAAGTTAGGTTGTAGTATAAAAGAAAATGTTTAAAGTCATGAAAATTGAAACTTTTTAACGTTACTGTAGTTTTGTACTATGATGAGATTTTCAAACGAATGAAAATGTCCTTGTAGAACCCAACTGCAGTAACGTTTGTTACAAATACAAGTGGTATAAGAACATTACATCAATTAATTATTTTTTCATGATGATCTCCTACCACGTAGTAACGGTTACATTCATCAAGTCAACGTTTTAAGTCTGAAATTTAAGTCGGAATTTTCAGAATAAATTATAGAAAGCAAAAGTTAGGTTTTTTCTCCAATAACCAGTGAGTTAAATTCCAAGTTTCGCATTTTGAACCCTGGTTTTGAAGTATTCCAATATTTGACATATGTGATAACATAATTTTATTTTATATTACACCTTTTGGACTTCACGACATCCACGTGCCATATTTGAGGGCGGTCGTGAAGTCAAGTAAGTTTCGCATTTTGAACCCTGGTTTTGAAGTATTCCAATATTTGACATATGTGACGTTATTGACGAAATTTCACTACGAGGAAATTGAATGCTTTCAACTAATTGAAACAATTTCACCTCAAAAAGAGCTACATAGTTTTAAAATTATTCAGTAACTGACAGACGCGACGTCATGCATGTGTTCTAAAAGTAACTAGAAATGTAGTTTGTTGGTTCTATATTGACCACCATTGTGGTATTACTGAGAAACCGGTTAAATGTGAAATACGGTTTCTTGAAAACTGGTAAACCAAACACCAAAATACTAACCAATAATTTTGTTGTGATGAGAGTGGAAATTGGCAGATAATGGGATTATATTATTATTTGAACGGGTAATTGTTATACGGAACGGTTACTTTTATGTTGTTTTGAAAAAAAACAACTGTTTTGTTTTAATTGAAAAATTAAACTCATATCTTATAGATTTGAATGTTTCAATAGTAGTTAGAAATGTGGTTTGGTATTTTTAAAATCACTGATATTGTGTTTCTATTGACAAACCGGTGAGATATAACACGGTTTCCTGAAACTGGTGAAAAGTTGAGATTGACAATTGTCAAAAGGTACCCTCGACCATTTTTATGTTGTTTTGGGAAAAACAAAAATTTTTCGAACCAAATATTTTCGCATTTAGAGAGTGAAAAATCATATCATATTTTTACATATCTATATGAGTTGATGTTTATAGCATTTCAACATTACCACTTTCTAAAAAAATTATTAACATTTTGTTGGCGTAAGCCACTTGCTTTATCGGCTCTTCAGTAGCAAATACGGATAACACAAGACAAACAATAAATTCGTTTATAATTATGACTTTTTGTCACGGAATGGATTAAATCCATCGACTGTCTGGCGTGGAGGATGACAGTATTCCATGTAGGTGAAATTTTACTTCTTTCATTAATTATATTGTGTGGGAATCCTGTTAATAATATCTGATTCGATTCCATACCAATGTTTGGAATACAAACGGAATAGAGAAAATTGTTTTTCGTATAATTCAGTCTTCATATAAAAGTATTCGTTTCTGAAGAATTTTCTTTCATGTAATTCAATGTTTATATGAAAATAACTGTTTCGGGAGGGCTTTCTCTTCCAGTATGTGGCTGAAAGTTACTTCTCTGCATGATTTACACATCTTTGTATAGAGTTAGGTTTTGAAATTGAATACTTCCTTGCTTTCTTTGGAAGATTTCCACTTTTTTTCTATCAAGATGGAGAAGTAGAAAGCCAAAAACTTTCTTTCCCAAAAATTAATCTCCTCTTAAAATATACCCTTTCAATCAAAACTCTCTGTTTTTCACCACTTATATTATTTATAACTTACGTTGTGTTTTTTGTAAGTTTATTCTATTCGTTTGAAGATGTCCTAATAGGACGAAACTGCAGTAACGTTAGTTACAAATACAAATTTCTCATTTTTCATGATGATCTACCACGTAGTAACTAACGACTGCATCCATAAATTGTTATAGAGAAAATTAAATTAGTGTGAACAAAACACACCTATTGACAACCGAATACGGTTGAAATTCTGTAGTCAAAATTTCATGAATTATAATTATAATTACCACAGAATATTTTTTGGTATCACAGATCACCGTATTTACCGTTTACCATTTACCAGTAATCAGTGATTTGTTTGAAAGCGGCTTGAATTCCATAACCAAAGTAAATTATTTGTGTTTTGCGAATGTTGGACATGAAGTTTCAAATTATAAACCTATTTAAATTAAAACTCTTATGATCTTTGACTCAATTCTTCAATAACTTGGAGTCCAATTGAAAATCAGAAATAATTTTCAACAGCTGAGATGCTCTATTATACCTACTTTATGAGAAAAGAAGGTTTCCAATTCAATATCACTATTTAACTTCAGTGAGACATTCCTTAGCAAGGAACTGATGGAAAACAATTTATTTCAAATCGAGGAAGGTAGAAATGGATGAAATAATAGATCTCACAGATGTAACTCAAATTTGTAGAATCTGTTTAAAACAGAAAGATGATCTTTCACCCTTGGATACTGTAATGAAGTTTGAGGAAAAAGGGTACCCATCAATTAACGTACTGCAGGCACTGGTATCGTTAACATCTATTCCAGTAAGTAAAATATTCAAGTAAAGTTCTTGTTAATAGGTTTTGGTGTTGAGTTGGGGTAGATTCATGCATCAATCTTGGGTAGTATGTCACAACTGAGAAAGTTTAAGCATTCAATCATTAATTTTCAGTAGCGACATTCATGAGGAAGAATAGATATTATCTCAAACATACTTAAGCTGGATAATGAAATTGTAAGCCATTCCTTAAAAACATAAAGTGCCAGTTTAATGTGCATTTTTTTTCATAAATGTCACATCGTAAACCCAACAACGAATCTTCAACTCAAAAGATGGATAAAATAAAAAAAATCACAGAAGTTTTCTAGTTTTGTGCATGCAGAATGCAAGCTTGCAATGTTTATTGTGTGTGATTTATGAAATGATCATATGTTAATATGCGCCAATGCTTGCGTTAACATAATGTCCATTGTGATGCTTGCGTTACTGTATGTCCATTGTGCAACTTATTCTATAACTCCAGCTTTATTCATTTCATTTATTATTAGTAAAAATTCACATGTGCACCGAAAAAATAAACAAATTGAATTGACTTGAATAGACCTTGACTCAATTCTTGGTACTTATATGAATAGTTATTTGATCACCTCTTCTGCAACTCTATTTTTAAGTAGGTTCTTTTCATTCTGTGTCAAATCCGCTCCACTATCTTTTCTATCTAGTTTTGTAATTGCTACTTTTAGTTTTTGTTGAAATTCTGTTTTGTGTAAAAGTAGTTTATACTTTTACCTTGCCTCAAGTTTTGATTTTGTTGAAAAACTTCTGGGTTTTCTGTTATTGGTTTAACATAAATGATTTAATTTTTTTCATTATCTTTTCCTATATTCCCTAATATATATTCATGATGACTGTCCAGTTAGATACCCTATCAAATGGGTTTTTCTACGTCTACAAAAGATATAATCATTTTATTTTCTGCTTCTCACTGGGGATTTCGTACTATTTCTTATAGTAGTTCTCTGTTCCTCTTTGCAAATTTTGTTCCTTATGTGTATTTTCATCATTTACTAGAAATTATGTATGAACATAACATAATTCAGTGCATTGGTATAGCCACTAAAATTTTTTTCGAAATATTCCATTAACCTATTATCATTGTTTCATTAGTTCAATTTCTGAAATTTTATTTGTAATGTGTTTGGCGTTAGATGTTTTTTTTTCTTTGGCTATTAACAAACTTCATAGTGGTCGCTCCCTCGTTAAAAATGTATCAAAATATTATTGAAATTGATGTAATTTCAGGTTGAAGTTGGGCCAAATCTTCCATCGAATTTATGTTGGAAGTGTCTAGAATTGACGAAATCTGCATTCCTGTTCAAGTCCAAATATGAAAAGTCAGTATCCATTCTGAAAATTGTCACTTCAAATGTATTTAAAATCAATAAGGTTGCCTCTGACTACCAGCAGAAAGTTTGCAATATTCAGAAGTCCTCTTCTGCACAACAAAAAAATCAGGTCCTTCAAGAAATTTTACAACAACAAGCTAGTGAACAGAATGGCGAAAATTTATTGTCACCATCTTGTGAACCAGCTAACGAATCGAATGAAGAATATGAGCAAGAACAAAATGAATCGTTGAAAACTGAATGCAACGATACGATTGAGGAGAAACCTAAGCTACATCCATGTCCAATATGCGTAGTAGAATTACCAGCATTAGAACTTCGAGAGCATATTCACAGTCATCGATCGCTCAAAAGCTATTTAAGCGTGCCAAAAGTCTCCCCGAATGCAAGATTTTTTACAAATCCCAAGTCGAGTAGGTTTGTCCAACAGAAAAACAGGTTGCACACTTGCCCAAAGTGTGACGAAAATATATCAGCGTCAGAATTTCAGCAGCATATACAAAGTCGGCATCGTTTCGAAAATAAGTTTTCCTGCGACAAGTGTGACCGAACCTTTGACAGAGTCAACTATTTGAATATCCACCGACTCACACACATGAAAGAATATCCGTTCCAATGTAAAGAGTGCAACAGAGGTTTCGTTGTGAAAAAAAATTACGAGTGCCATCTGCTGAAGCACAGAGACATTTTACTCCACTCTTGTGAATTTTGCTCTAAAAGGTTTTCAAATCCTGAACATTTACATCGCCATCGAACTGTACATACGGAAAATATGACTTACGGGACTAAATACAAAAGTAAGCGGTGTCGAAAATGTTTGCTCGTTTTCGATAAAGATAATGTTCGTGGTGATCACGACTGCAATGCTAATATGGTCACCTGCAGGTTCTGCAGTAAAGTTTTCAAGAATATCAGCTCGATGTACAGTCATCTCCAAGCTGTGCACAGAAAAAAGAAGGGTCTGTGTTCGATTTGCGGTGTCAAGTCCAAAAACATTGCTATTCATATGCGTCTCCATACAAAAAGCCAAAAACAGAAATCGCAGTATATGAGAGGGCTATGCTCTATTTGCGGAATTTATGTTGCCAATATTTACAATCACATGGCAAGGCACAACAACTCCAGGATTCATAAATGTTCTCAGTGTTCCAGAGCTTTTTGTACTCGACAGGGTCTTATCAAGCATCAGAAGACTCATACGGGGGCAAAGCCTTATAGTAAGTTGAAAAGTATTGGTTTCATTTGTACAAAAATACAATACCCTCATAGGGTACAGAACGTGCCAAATTGGATAAATAAATATCAATATAATAGGTCTTTTGAAAAAATAAGGTAATGTTCAAATTTTGCGGGCTATGTACGTTTGATTTGCGATTTTTTTATAGTAGTTCACTCGTCTCAAACATATGTTTATCATTTTTAGTTTGATCGTGAGAGGCATAAAAGTTAGAACTGTTTTACGTGTTTGGCAATTTTCTGCAATCGAAAAAAAAATGGATCAAAAAATTTGCGTCAAATTTTGTGTAAAAAATTGAATTTAGTACTTAAAAACAATTGAAATGTTGACAGTGGCATACGGTGATTGTACTCTGAGTCAGAAAAATGTTAACAGCAGGTAACAAACTCTTCACATAAGGTTGGGAAGATGTGAATGATAATGCTCGTCTTGGACGCCTGAAGGCATCCTAGTTATGATTCATCGGTATATACAATACAATACTTTAATTTTCCTGAGACTTTTTTTGAAGCATGGAAATCGTCACATACACAGTAAAGATTGGAGTTGAAAAATATCAAGTGATGAAATATGGAATATACATAAAAAAACTTGAATCAATAGCAGATGTAGGAGATAATTATATAAAACAATTAAAAAAAAGCTTAATATAAACAGTAGAATAGTAAACAAGCAAACAATCATGATGTCAAGCAGTCAGATCAGTATGAAAATATTCATCAAGTGAATAAAAGGCATTTTTGTAGAGAATATTTTTAACGCTATTTTTGAAATATATGGGATTTGAAATTTTCTTAATGAATGTTGTCCATTTGATATAGATGTTAATTTGTGTATAGGAACTATCAGATTATAATTTTGTCTGAGACTATAACCAGCAGCTATGCAGATAGTATCCCTATTCTGAAACTCATGGCAATGATTCTTAATGTAAGTGACACAATTTAAAATATACATGGATATCACAGTTAAAATTCGTAACTCGGTAAATAACTGCTTACAAGAATCACCATATTTTTTGAAACACACGGTTCTTAGTATCTTTTTTTGAGCAATCAACATATCATTCAATTTGCTGCAGTTACCGTAGCAGACTAAGCAATAATTTAAACTTGAGTGAACATAGGCATAGTAGTAGCTTAATAAAATATTAATGGGGACAGAATTTCAGATTCCAAATAACAAAACAATGCTTGGATAATTTAATAGAAATAGAGTCAATATGATCATTCCGGGATAATTGGGAATCAATGTTCAACCCTAAGAATTTGACTGATTTTTTCTGCACAATAGATTTAGTATTAGCTCTTACCAATATACTGCAATCCATTTCTCTAATCGAGAAAACAATGGTATTTGATTTATTGCTATTTAGTACGAGGTCAGATAACCCTTCACAAGAAGAAGAACTCAATAAGAAAGACGTGTCATCTGCAAACTGTACAGTACAATGTTGTTGATTAATATTAGAGATGTCTTTGACGAATAAGAGAACACCTGTTGAGATGTTACGTTTTTCAGAATGATATATTCCAGATTTGAGCCTAACCTTAACAGATTGTGATCTGCCAGTCAGATAAGTCTTGATCCATTTTAGACTTTGGCCGCGAACTCCAGTATCATAAAGTTTATCGAGGAGAAGTTGATGGTTGATGGTATCAAATGCACGTGACAAATTAAATAGAATACTGATCGATTTTTCGCCATTTTCAAATTTGAATAAAATATGATTGACCAAAGAAAGAGTAGCATCTTGGGTAGATAAACCAGATTAGAATCCATATTGGCTCTTTGCGAGTAGGTTATACTTTTTACAGAAGGATATGAGTGTTGAGATAGGATTTTTCGAAAATTTTTGAAAATGAAGATAGCAATGCAATGCCTCTGTAGTTGGAGATTAGGTGCTTATCATTTTTCTTGTGAACAGGAAATTCAATAGCATGTTTAAGACACGAGGGAAATGAACCCTCAATGAAAGAGAGATTAAGTAGGTACGTAAGTAGTTCAATGATTAGTTCAGCAACATTCAACAATACTCTGCCTGGTAATTCATCAATGCCACTAGAGTTCTTAGACGTTATGGACTTGATGATATCAAGAAGTTCAGTTTCGTCTAAAGGATGAAGAAAAAAAGAGTCTGTTTTTATATCGTGTACCACCATGAACCCGAGTTCCATCATCATTTTCAAAATAATTCGGAAAACAATTTCTCATATTATTGGATGTTGTATTCTGTTTAATTATACTCCGGGCAACTTTAAATTTGTTATCAGCTACAAGAAATTTGTTACTGAAATACTCTTTTTTTTGAATGGTCAATTTTTTTTCTATGATTCTTCAACATAATTTTGTATTGCTCATTAACGATTTCATCACATTGATTTCTGTTCAGATTGAAAACATCACGAAGAAGTATACCTTCATTGATGATTTCCTTGGTGATCCAGGGTTTGCCTTTAGGAAGGTGGGAATGCTTTGTCAAATAGATTGAGGAATAAGGGTAGAATTTGGAAAATTTAGTGTCAAACTCAATGATGTTAAGATATACGAAGTTCCAAGATTCACATGACAGTAATGTTCTAAATAATAAATATTTTGGTCATTGAACGCTCGTTTGAGAGTGTAATAGGGCTCATCAATAGAGCAAGATTTAATTGAAGGTTTAATAATTTGTAGTTCATGGTCAGAAAAATCAGAATGAATGACAATAGGGGGAATTTGGCAAGTGGTGGTCGAGAAAATATTATCGACTGTTGACATACTGCTTCCCTGTATTCTCGTGTAGTCAAAAATACATTGATTTAATCCATATGAAACGAGACGATTGCGAAGGTACTTTGCGTTTCTGTCATTGGAATTTAAGATGAAAGTTGAAATTGAAGTCACCACAAATAAATGCCATTGATTGATATTTGTTTCCAAGTAATAAATCTGAAAATTCATCCATTTTTGGTAGGAACATTGTATTGTCAGTAGACGGAGGTCTATAATGACAGCTGATAAGAAATTTAGAATTGTAAGCAGTTATTTCAGTAGCAACATATTCGAAGATATCTTCGACTTGCGAGATATTTTGTAGTTGTGATGAGATTTAACGAATATGGATTGATATGGTTAAGACATTGACACCAAAGTTCAATCGTCCCAATGGAAAAGCACAGAAGTGCCAAGACCAATGAAAGCATGCAAAGCTAGATCAAATTTTAAGGTTTTGCTCACTGTTTCCTTCTATTATTGTGGCATAGTGCATCAGAAATTATTTTCACATGATCGTGCCATCAATACGGAGTATTATTTTGAAGTTATGTGCCG